>MSJI02000736.1:0-41818 GCA_001931905.2 Cladosporium sp. IMV 00045 | reverse complement strand
CACCAGTCTCACCCGTGAGCTCGAGAAGAAGTTCTCCGACCGCCACGTGCTGATCATCGCTTCCCGCCGCATCTTGCCCCGCCCCAAGCGCAGCAACCGCAGCCGCTCCACCCAGACCCAGAAGCGCCCGCGCTCCAGGACTCTGACTGCCGTCCACGACGCCATCCTCGCCGACCTCGTCTACCCCGTCGAGATCGTCGGTAAGCGCATCCGCACCAAGGAGGACAACTCCAAGGTCCTCAAGATCGTCCTCGACGAGAAGGAGCGCGGCGGCGTCGACTACCGCCTCGACACCTACTCCGAGGTCTACAAGCGCCTGACCGGCAAGGGTGTGAACTTCGAGTTCCCCCAGCACACTGAGCACTAAGTGTGTCGGTCTTGACATTTGATCAAGCCACTGCACATACTTTTCGGCAGGCGACGTAAAGTCTCCGCTGGATTGTAGGGGATGTTCGGGACCCATGGGTATACCACAAAAAGGATTTCAAGGGACAGCGTATCGGCGTTAGGGTAGCTTTTGTCAAGTCATATTCTCAATGCTACTGTTCCGAGGGCCTGGCCTGCCCATAACTCGTTCAGATGCTTCCTTTCCCACCTGTTGTAATCCATTGCTTGATGTGCTGCAGTTGCTATGTTCATAAAGAAGTCCATTCCCAGAAGCCCTCCCTCACAGTCTGCTGTTCTACTGTATCATTCTTTTTTGACTACATGTATTTAGCCCGCCACTCTCTCGTCCTCGTGAATCCAATGTTTCATTTCGAATAGAAGTCTTATTCCTGGGTATCTCTCGATCGTTTGTCGCATGTTGATAAAAGAAAAAGAAAAAAGGAAAAGGAAAGGAAAAAGAAAAGGAGCACGCCTTCCACGACGACGCCCATCCAACATGTGCCACCGCTGTCTCTCGCCCCCGGAGAATCCATCATGTTCGCTTACCGCCATGAGGTACCAGACATGAATGGATGAGAAGTGGTTTCGCACTCCTCGTGCCGCTCGCCTCCAGCCCCATTCGTTCCATGGACAGAGCAAATGCAGAAGCAAAGCAAGCCCTTCCCACTTCGACAGCCGAAGACGGGAAACATCGCACCGCTCTAACCCCTCTGCTTCATTTGCACGCCATCATCATCCTCACCATTCCCTCCGCCCTCACCACCACCCTCAACTTCCTCGTCATCCACCTCCATACACCAAGGATGCTCCAACACCGCCTGAATGCCAATCCTGCGCTCGACGTCGCGATCGAGCATCTTGCGAATGAGGTCCAGACACGCCTCGGAGGGGACCCATGGCACGCGCAGATCGTGATCCATTATCTCATCGATGCTGTAGAACGGGTTCTCCTTGTAGACGATGGTGTAGAGCAAAATCCCCAAAGCCCACACATCCTGCTCCTTGCCGCGGTAAGGGCGGCCTTGCAGAACTTCCGGCGCGGCGTAGTCGATGGTGCCGACGAAGACGTCGAAGGGGCCGGACTTGATGTACGCTGCGGAGCCGAAGTCGACGAGCTTGACTTTCCCTTCGCCGTCCAGGATGACGTTTTCGTCTTTGATGTCGCGGTGGACGACTTTGGCGGCGAGGTGCAGGTGGCGCAGGGCCTCGGCGACTTGCTTGAAGATCTTGCGGCACTCGGCGTCGTCCATTGTGACGCGCAGCTCGATGTAGTCGAACAGGTCCATGCCCGGCAGGCCGTGGGGGACCATCTCGATGTAGTAGTTGACGTCGTCCTCGAAGAAATCCGCCATCTCGACGATGTTGGGGTGCTGCAAGCCGTCGCGGCGGAGATAGTCGAGGACGTGGATCTCAAGCGGCACGGTGCCCAGGCGGCGGTCGCGGTGCCACGTGTCGACGAGGATGCGCCGCTTCGTGACGTACTTGATGACCATCTTCTTCGCGTTGGACTTCTTGTAGCGCGCCAGCTTGACTTGCCCGTACGCGCCCTGGCCCATTTCCTCGAGGATGTTGAAGTCGTCGATTTTCTTCTTCTTGATCACTTTGCAGCCGGCTTCGATGAGCTCGGGAGAAGGATGCTCATATACTTCGTTCTCGCTGTTGGTCGCGGTGGGTGACAGCGCCTCGTCGGAGCTCGCTGCGGCTGCCTCTTCCATTTGTCGAGTCAAGAGTGAGATGCGGGGATCTTCAATTTCGGCTTTCGATTCCTCGATAGCCATGGGAGTGGGTATGGACTCGTCAATGCCAGTGCCAGAGCCTGGTCTGGGTTGTGAAGGTGGTGTTGTGGGTCGGGATTCGGGCACGGTGACTGAGCCGATGCCGTGGTGCACGGCGTGGAGTTGCCGGCTGTAAGTAATCCAAAGCGCAAACACAACTTCACTGCCGGGTTCGGGAGTGAAGCCCTCGACGTCCTCTTCAATGACGGTCTCGCTGTAAATGGGTTCGCGACCCGACTTCACAACCCGCATCTGAACATCGACCATGATGTCGGCGCCATCTCTGTGCTTCGCCGGCAATCCGCTAGGTCGCAAAAAGTACTGAGCCGCGTCGGCGCTACCTTCGCGCATAGCAAGCAGCGACCTGGCGCGTCGGAAAGAATGTTCAGGGACGACGATCCCGTCAACAAGCTTGATCTTGTCCTCATCAGTCATGATGTTGAGAACCTTGTCGAAGCCTGGGATGAGCTCAGTCACAGGCATCCCATCAGGCTTTGCGTGCCCAAAGAGCGCAGCAGAGAAGACAGTATTGCTACTGCTGACCCGCATCGTGCGAGGGTTCAATACCATAATTCCGGCAATGTGAGGGAAGCTGGAAACTCTGAACGTGCTTTCACCTGACAGCTGGTCGATTGTGACAGGGACCGAGATGGAGTTGCTCGTCCTGGCGGTGAACCTGCGCAAGCTCGCAACTTTATCGTAGTCCAAAGCGCCAGTATATGTGCCGGCCAACTTGGGAAAGCTGGGAATCAGCTTCTGAACATCCATACCTTTCCGCACGCGGTCAATGCCCCAGATAGGTTCAATGTCGCCGTGACCTCTCACGACCGAGCCGATCTCGTCCACGGTCAGGTAGGCCACGTCCTCGGCGATTTCCTCCATCACCCAGATCAGACCGCCACTCTTCTCCTTAACCCAGAGTGAAGCACTGCCATACGAACCGTTCAGCTTTTTGATCGGAACGACGTCACCGCAGAGCAGCACGCCGCGAGATTTGTTGCTGATGTGGTTTGGTGTCTTTGGAGGGGTGCTCTTGACCCCGTTTTCCGTCTTACTGCGCCGAGACTGGTAGGTGTCTCGGACAGGAGGCTTGGATAGAAGCTTAGCAGTGACCCCATTGCCCATGCCCGCAATGCCGCCATTGCTAGACCCTGCCTTTGGACTACTCACCGGTTGCTTTGGCTGGCGCGGCGCCGTGCCAGCTTCCGGGTTTCTCAGCTTCTCTTCCAGCCACTTGCGCCGCTCCTCTCGAATGACCTCCATGATGCCCAGTTTGCGAACCTCGGCACGGGTGACTCCGAATATCAGACATGCAAGGTCATTGGCGGCAGTAATCGTCCAGGGCGCTTTGCTCTCGGTGGTGAAAATGGCTTGTGGGTGGTTGTTTCGGTGACCGTGTGGCGCCCGCTCGTGCATCGTGTTTGCGCGTGAGGGTCCAGCTTGGGGTATGGCAGAAGCATTTGCGGGAGGCACCACTGGGATCGCGTTTGATGAGGCGCGGTACGGCTGGGCCAGGGCTTCTGTGAGTCTATGCTGGAGGGATAAGCCAGATGTATCCGTGTATGTCCGCTTCAGTGCTGCTCGCTTGAGGCCAGGCCGGCTATTCGTGCTCAAAGGATCCTCGTCAGAGATTGTGCGTGACAGCTGGAACGGATCAGGTTCCAAATTCTCGCTGTCAGGTGAGAGTGTCAGTTGTCCTCGGTTTTCTGACTCCTCGCCCACTGTGTCTGACGAGCCGCCTTCGCTCGGACTTTCAACGATCTCCTCGCTTGGGGTGACGAAACTCCTGTCAAAAACGTTGTCATTGATCAAGTGGGCCGGTCCGGTCAGAGGTCCATGGTCTATCCCCAGACCCGCCGACGAAAGTGCCTCTGGGCTCATCATGTTGGCTTTCTGCAAAAGTTCCATCATGCTGAGCAGCTCCTCGTCGCCCGCCAATCGAGCCTGCGCGCTCGCAATGCGAGGCGAGGAAGCAGCCCAGCCCAACTTGTCCCGCATGAACTCTATGCTCCGCTTGAGCACCTGTTGTCGGTTTTGCAATGTCTCGCTGTTCTGGTGCGCGAACGAGAACGAGTGGAGGGACTCGGAAGGAAAACGAGTCAGATCTTCGCTGAACGGGAGGATTGGCGAAGCTGGTCCGGAGACCAGATTGAGAGAGGCCTTCCGTGAGTTGGCCGCAGACGTGGTGGGCGAGCGAAGGTCGAGAGAGGTGAGGTTGGGCGAGGAGGGAATGCGCGCCTGCCTTATGCGTCGTAGACCAGTATCGCGCTCTGCGGTAAGGATGGGTGATCTGTTTGTACCGGATATGCACGTCAGCGATTGTCCCAAGCGAAACCGGTGCCTGCACCCACACGGTATGCCGCTGCTGGCTTGTTTGCCGCCGCATGTATCCCGTGAGAGCCGCAGCAGGGACACAGCCCAATGCCTGACATGTCCGCCATGGAACTTTGCACGCACCTGGACAAGTCATAATCGATGCCGGCATCCACGCTCAAGCGTCCTCTTTGTGACTGCGCATCCGCTGCGACGCCGGAGTTTGCGTGAGCAAATAGATTGCCGGAAGATCGATGTTTGGGGATCAGCAGGCCAGGCGTGGCTCTGCGGTCGGCTATCGATCCAGTGCCGGGAGTTTCGAGGGTGGTGGGCACGCTGGGGCTGCGCGAGGCAGTGGAAGAGGTCGTGGGGTCTAGAGACAAGACGGGAAAGCAGTGCATTAGCGCGTGCTATGGCAGACGTGCGATATACATGTGGTTATAGGTGTCACGTGGGGGTGAAGGATGACTGTGTGCCGAGCAGGGCGGTGCTGGGCTCGGAGACAGGCGGATGTGGTAGAGGTGGAGGGTGGAAGTTGAGGTTGTTGAGGACGAGGTCTTGGGAGGAGGAAAGGCGTCTCACCATCTTGCCGCAGGTCTTGCGGATTCATGCTCTTGCGCACGGCAGTCTGATAGAGAGCGACAAGAGCCCAGCAGAGGTGGTGGAGAGCAGATCGAGGGTAGTGGGCTTGGTCTGGGCGATGATCAGGGATGGGCGGTCTGGCGAGGGAGTCGTGCCGGAGAGTGAGACCTGAGACCTAAGAGTGATGACTGCTGGCTGACTTGCTGGCTGAGTGACTGGCTAAGCGAAACAGAAAGAGGCGCTGGTCGGGAGGGATTATTTGTGTTTGGAGAAGAAGAATCACAAGTTCGACCGGGTTTTGCACGTGGGGCTCGCGTGGCTCGAGTCACGTAAGAGAAGAGAGATGAGAGTAGAGGAGGGGGCCAGGCGGCAGTGAATGAGGCGTGTGATGGTGACAGAGTGTACAAGCGATAAGTGACAAGAGACGAAAGGCAGAAGTAAGTAAAGTATGTATGATGTAAAATATGCACACGGAAGGACAGCAGCGGTAGTGAGTAAAGGTAAGACAGGGCACGCGCGCGAAGTGGTGGATGGACGACGAGTGGTGGGAGATGATGGGCGACGAGGGACCGTGGTAGTCTCGACACTACCGACTAGTGAGATGATTAGCAGGCAGGGACAGGGCAAGGGCAGTACCTCCCAGCAGACAGCTCGATCGTCAGTGGCAGTCGGGGCATGTGGAGGAACCCGGCCTAGAGCGAGCGTCTTGGCAAGGTCTGGTAGAGTAAGGTCTGGTAGATGTCCAAATCACCGGTGCTCTCATGACTTCGCTCTTGTGATTGTGTCAGAACGCGAGATACAGTAGATGATAGTGCTAGTCAAGACGATGCTAGTCGTCTCTAGCTCTGATCATTCACATCCACGCCCCGGACGACTCGATTTAGTGTTTGCCCATCGCTTCGGTTCTGGAGGTGTTGGCCAAATACTCGCGTACATCGCCTGCACCCCCACGCCATCTTCGCGTCATGTCCATCCGATAACATACAATATACATAAGGTATATACATACATACATGTACAACATACCACATGTACATCAAACGGGTACAAAGCAATCTATCTCCGTCCCCTCGCATACTGTCTTGCCTTGCCTGCTGCGGCCTCCCGTCCGTTCAGCCTCATCATCAGACACGAAATCCTCCTCGTACAAACCGCACCGCCTGACCGCACGCAAGCGTCATGGAATAACGTAATCCTACATGCATTTCGCTGTCCCTTGCAAACCTCGGCGCTGAGAGAGCAGGCAAAGAGGAAATACTGCGAACCGGAAATAGTAACATGACATGGAAACAAATAACAATCACCTCCCGTCTCCTACATGACAAACTCCTAGAGGCCAGCCAACCCGCCAAGTCCGCTCCGCCATCATCGGCATCTTTGGTCTTGTCTTTTCTCAGCCGCCCGTCATACAACCTTGCTTGCGCAATACATCTCATCATCTCTCCCGTCCGTTCTGCTCCAATCCTCCGAATTAGATTCCGGCTTGCCGGATTTAGGTATTGGACGAGAGACTGCATGCCAAGAACTTAGGAATTGGCTTGGACCAGAGACAGCAACAGAGACGGGGAGTACAAGTCATTCATAGCATATGTTCATCCCATTTGTGCTGTATCTACCTGACCTTACCTCATGTCATCAGAAAAATGCCTTGACTCGTTCCTGTGTCGCCGGCGGCAAAATCCACATCAATCCCCCTTCCATTTAACGCCGAAAGTCCAAAAGGAAAAACAGCCCGAGTAATCCCACCCATTCCCGAATCGCCTTGAGCCATGATAAAAAACCTAGGAAAAACCCCCGACCATAAACGCCTGTCCCATGTCCATGCAAAATAACCCGAACAAACCCCCGAAATAGAAACACCAATTGACCAGATCGAATCCGAAAAAAAGAAAAAGACAAAAAGAGAAGAAAAGATCGACCTCCAACCCCCAACCATCAAAGCGACCAGCGCCCCTCCCCATCACATAACAGCACACCCGCCACTCCTAGCCCTCCTCCTCCTCCCACCTCCCACACCATTCCCCGGCCCCGAGCTCCCATCCTCCTCATCCGCATGCATCATCTGCGCCTCCCTTGCCCGCCTCCTGCGCCTCCTGTGGCCCGCGCCCTGCGCGCCCGCCTCCTCCTGCGCGATCATGAAGTCCGCCCATTTGCGCTCCAGCCGGCGCGCGGCCGCGAAATCGCCGCGGAGCACGCGCTTCGTGTGCTCTTCCACCGTCGGCTGGTAGGTGTAGAAGCATTTGAGCTGGATGATTTGTGAGGGGTAGGCGTGTTCGCGCACGACGTGGATGCGCGGGCTGGCGGTGTGGGAGGAGGGGAGCTGCTCGGCGGAGGTGGAGGGTGATGATGGGTTTGTGGAGGGGGTTGGGGAGTGGAGGCTCTTTTCAAGTGGGGGGAGTTCGGCGGTTTTGGTTGTTGTGAGGACTTCTGCGTTTCGGGAGAGGACTTCGCGCACGCCGGTCCAGGTGACGTTTTGGCAGTCGTAGGCGATCAAACGGAGACCTGTTGCGGGTCGGAAGGGTGCTTTATCTGTGAGTACTGTTCGTCGAGCGCGCAACCGAACCATGGCAGCAGCTTCGGCTAGCACGAGGTCGGAAATACGTGTGTTGTCCATTTCGAGCGATTCAAGGTTTGTGCAGGCTCGGATCAGCGGAAGCATGCCAGTGTCTCCCAAGTTCTCGCAGTATGAGATGCTAAGGTGGCGCAAACGGGTTGCACATGGTGAGTTGGCCAAGGATTGCAGGACTGCGTTCGAAAGCGACTCCAGCTCTTCAAGATCAAGATGGCTGAGCATCGGCATTGTTGGGATGAGCTGGGTAAGTGTTTCGTCAAGGATGCCGTGGCATTTGGACAATTGCAGGCCTTCAAGATTAGGCAGATTGCCGACACAGGTTCGGATGCCGCGGTCGGTGATGCCCCGACATCTGGTGAGATCGAGGTGCTTAAACTGCCTTGGTGGGACATTGGGTCTGCCAGTGATGAAGTCAATCTCGCTGTTTTTACCTTCCATGAGCACAGCTAAGGCTTCATCGGTCAGGCTGTCGCAGTTCATCAATACCAGGCGCTCGAGGTTGTTGCTCACGAAGAGTTCATGCATGAAGTCGACATCATCCCAGCCACTGACCTCGCCTGCTCGAACATCCTTCAAATTCGGACATGCCTCTACGACCTTCCGAAGGCCGTTAGTATTGATGTTGTTACACCAGGAGATGTTCAGGTGTTCCAGCTTCGGACAGTTTGCAGCAATGATGCGCATCGCGGAGTTGGTGGCACCGGCGAGACCAGAGAGATTGATATGCACAAGCCTGCTATTCGCGTACAGAAAGCTGTGAATCGATGTGCGATCGATCCTGCATCCTTCGAGGGAGAAGTTTTCGAGGTTCCTGCAGGCATCAGAGAGTCCCCTGCTGTGCCAGCGTTCGCGCAGCTGCACGCAGCCTCTCAGATTCAAATCGCGAACAAAAGGTCCTGCTTTGGTAATGATGCTGACCAGAGCGTCGGCGGAAATGTCTTGATAGAACCCTGTGGTGTCCAAGATGCTCCAAAGCTGGCCATCGTAGCACATTCGGTGCCAGTCTTTCGAGACTCGTGATGCTCTGACAATCTCTCGTGGCTCAAGGTAGGTGAAAATCTGCATCTTGATCTCGGATGGCATGTCCAGCCAGAGATTGAGCTTCCTTCGGGGCTGCATCTTTTTCGTGACTGGCCTTGAGAAATAGTCTTCATCAACTTCTGCGATGCCGGCGGACTGAACGGCTGTGCCCAGACTCGATGGGACAGCGGCAGAGCTCTTGCAGTCCAAATTAGATAGCGCTCGAACCCTCGCACGCTCATCGAAAGATGGAATCTGCGTTCCAGGTGTGGTGACCGCGGACGTTGGCGCTGTTGAGTATCCGTTGGAGTTCTCCGAAGCTAGAGATGTGCCAAAAGACGCTCCATAGCTCGAGTTTGCCGAGTTGAGAGAGATGCAAGACACGGAACCTCGACCTGTCCCGCTGTATGTTCTCGCCCTGGTTCTTCCAATCTTGACCAACGATGACGATGATGACATGCGCTGAAGGCCTGCAGCCAGCCGAGCCCGTCCCTTGAGCTTGAGTGGTTGTTCAGCAATGGGTCGTGCTGCGGTTGGACTCTGAGGCACCTCGGCCGACTCCGAGATGCCGGGGATTGATATCGCTGATGTATTCGCCATGACGGTGTCGCGTGTGATCTCGAGAGATGGCGCAAGGCAACCGACGCAAACGTCTAAGGGCTCAGCTATCTTTCGCGCGGGTCGCGACAGAGCCTAAGACCGAGCACACATGCAGAGCCGTCGTGGTTAATGAGCGTTGTCGCGTACAGTACGGAAGACCGCTGGTGGTGTTGGTGCAGGGGTGGGCTGTGGTGGGGTACGGTTTTTGGATCAGCCGGTCTGCTCATCAGATGAGTTTCTGCCGATCAGCCTCGTGCTGCTGTGACTTACCTGCAGCCCTGTGCGCCGATAACAGCAAACCTCACGAGGAGTCAGAAAGCGAAGGTGTGGCAGCGACCGGAATGGCGTGCTGATGCTCGTGTGCCTGTCCTCGTCGTCCTTCACTGCCCACCTTGCCTTATCGCTTTATCTCAACGGCCTCGGCTGACCAGAAGTGTGGGATGTTTCCCCGTCTGTGCGTACCGCCGCCGTTGGCTGAGGGAGATCCTGCGGAAGAATCGAGCCTAGTTCGTGAGGTGAAGTGGGATGAAGAAATGGAAGAATCAAGAGCACGAGTGATTATTGCAACAGCAACAGCACAGAGAGGCTGTGTGTGTGAGATCGGACGGATGAAAATCGACGGCAAGCACACGAGCTTTGTCGGCCGTCCGTCCTCTGGTCCTCTCTCCACTTCCACTCCACGCGGGTGTACGCATGCTTGCGCCTCTTTCTCTTTACTACTTAACCGTACCCACCCGGACTAGCACGGCACACGGCAACACGCAGACAGCAGACAAAAAAGCATCCAGTAGCGTGCCGTCGTTCAGATCTCGCTGACCTGCAGGCTCCTTCGTTTGTTCTTCCATTGCATGACCTGGCCCTCCGCCCCGAAGTTGCAGCGCGGCTGGCACGCTTTTGCGTCTTTGGGGAGCCATTTCAGCCTTCTTTTGAAGGATTTCTCGTTTATTATGTGGCTAAATGGACAGACGTGGGTTCCGGCCCGTTCTATCGCTCGTCAGCATGGAGCGTCGTGCTGAAGCGGTGGAGGATGGATAGGCCTCGCTTTGGTCCCGACAATAGCAATCCCTGGTTGAGACATGCCCGGCCTGGCTCGACTCCGGCGAAGAAGCCCCGGACAAGCAACACACCAAAGCAAAACGTGGAGATTCCCGCAAACTCACGGACTTTTTCCAATGATCAAAATGCCGCAAATTGCTTGTTCGTCGTGATAGTCATGCAGCTTACCTTTGTTTGGGAGCCATTGTAAGATCGTGCGAGCGACCGAGGCAACATGGTCAAGCCATCGGCAAGCCTTGTCCGCAAAAGCTGCATGAATTTTGGAATCCCTTCGCAATCACAGGCCGGTAATCCGCCAATGGCGCCTTACGAGCTGCGGTATTTTTTCGAGAAGCGAGCAGGCGCGGCACTTTGGCCCGTCTGGACTCCACGTGCACATCGACACCCGGCCGTTTTGCTGTTAAGCACCACTGGAACTTCCCAGAGCCTTTTCACATCGCCCGCTCGTGTTACGCCGTTACGCTTAAGCGGATTACTCGGAGACAGCTTATGGTATGCTAAGTCCGGCCAGGTGAACACCATTCCCCGGCTTACAGACACGTGGGCGTGAGCCTTTTCAGAAAGACCATGCACCTGGTTAGACTAGACGGCTTCCGTGGATCTGCATGAGTGGTGGAGGAAGGTGTTATTGAATACTACGGCAGCAACTCCAAGATTTGACATTAACAGTAGTCTAGACTGTAACATTGTACTGCAAACTCCGGCAGTGCCCTCTCTCCCTCGTGTGTAGGCATCACCTAAATCCTCAATCCCTCTTGTTGGCCCTCTTCGCAGCTTCCGCCTCGACTCTCGACTTCAGAGAAGCCTCACCGTCCTCCTTCCAGTACTTTCCAAAGACACTCGGCAGATAACAGCCGACCCTCTGCTGGTAGAGCTTGTACTCCGGATACTTGCCGGCAGAAATGGACTCAGTCAACGGCGTGCTTCCGGCGAAGACGCTCAAGTAGGCGACGACACCGACAGCGCTCCAATTCAGCCAGCTGCCAGAGCTGTACGCGCCCAGGACGTAGACGCCAACCCAAATGGCCTGCTCAGCGGCAAAGTTGGGGTGGCGAGAGAACTTGAACAGGCCGGTGGTATTGAACCCTCTGTCGAGCTGGGCGCGAGAGTAGCCAGGCTGCGGCTTGGCGGTCTGTTGGTAGGCGGCTTTGGCTGAGTGGAAATTCCACTGTTGCTGGTCGGCGACGAACTCAATGGCGACTAGGGCGATGAGAGCGCGGCAGATCGTCACTTCCGTGGTGGACATGGTGGGGTCGATGCGAGACGTGAGCAGGAGGATGTAGGTGGGCGTCGTGATCGCGAAGAGGAGGACCTAAGTGCTTGTGTTAGACCTGGGCACGGTATATGGGACTCATGAAGAGAACTTACGCTCTGCACCGAAGATGTGAAGAAGACGTTCAACAAGAAGAATCCAAATGTTCCAATCTTTCCCTTGACTAGATTCCATCGGTAGTCCTCACTGCCAATCTGGTAGCCTCCCCTGCGCCAGTAGTTGAACGTCAGGCGGATCGACCAGACAATGCTGAATGCCATGACATTGTCGACCTTCTGCGTGGAGAGGCCGTTCATCCTAGCCCACACGGCATAGTGGATGTGGTACACAGTCGGGAGGAGCGACCAGACGCGGTCGACCTGGCTCCAGTTCCTGTTGATCTCAGAGAGGATCAGGAAGACCGGGAACAAGGCGAGAGAGAACGCGAGGCCAGAAATGGCCGGGTTGGTCGAGGTGTACACATCTTTCAAGCCTTCGAGGTCTCCAATGTTGGCGAGAACCTTCTCGGGAAGGGCGTAGAGCTGAGGGACATAAGGTTCGACGGCCTTGCTGTAGGATGCACAGTCTGACAGTGTTTTGATGATGGGCATTGACACCCCGGCAGGTGGCATGACGAGCATCTTGAAAGGTCGTTGACGAGGACTTGACCTCTGTTTGTGTACGGGTCAAGGACAAGTTCCAACTTGTGTCTTCGCCTGCGCCAGTTCATCTGCAGCACTTGGACCACTGCGGTGTTATCGACGTCATGACATGAGCGTTCGGGCCGATGCGAAAGGGTCTGGCGATCGAATATCTCCCGTGAGGAGTGAAACAATACGGTGTACCTAAGAACAAGGCCTGATAAATCAAATGTGAAGCTGACCTTTTCTTCGACTCTCTTTCCAATATGCCGTTGATGGACGAACAACATTGGGATGCTCATCCGGACGTTCGTGATCTTTTGGCTAGATCGAGCAACTCACATGTTCTAGGAGGTAGAGCTAGAAACATCTGTTGCAAATTGTCAGAAACACACCCTCGCAACGCTACCGTGACGTTGTATAGTCCCTTCCATCGATACAATCATCCAGAGCATCCAAGAAGCTTACTGTGGATCAATGTACTCTCCTCTCTTTCCTTTTACGCCCCAGCAATATTCGCAAGCTCGGTAGTAGGGTTAGGGTTGGGGTAAGCAGACATTCGAATCACCACAAAATAATCGACTATCGCTATGGAGGATCACTGTTTCATTTAATGAGCCTCAGAGATGATGTTTGACCGAGTTTAATGCTCGCCTTGTCTGGTTTCTCGGTTCAAGCTGTCGCTAAGAGTGAGTTGTATGCGATGGATTTGGTAGGCTAGTAGTGAGGATGATTGGCACACATGTAGATATGGCTACATGGATTTGATCGGGGACATTTACCTCTGGCGTTCACAGAGCTTCACCTCATTATTGGTATGTGAGATATTCAAAGACTCTTCATCGATGTCGGACAGTTCTATGTCGTAGCATGCGTACAAATGATAAACTTGCTTAAATACCTCCCATGCTTACTTCCTACCCTCAACCATGACTATGTGGTATCCTTCGCTGGTCTTGCATCTATACCAATGATGTCAGTAATGTTGAAAACCATAAACTTGGGAAGGACTTACTCTGCCCATTTAGGACTGCCAATAGTCGAGGGTTCCAGCTCAAAAGCGACCTTTTCAAACTCTGGCATCAATGCACCCTTACCCTTCCATCCCAAAGATCCGCCTGGAAATTACAGTAAGTACATGGCAAAGACGAGCCATAGTAACATATATCTCACCTGCTCTGGCCTTGTCTTCGGAGTACTCTTCCGCGACCTTGTTGAACGCCACACCCTCGTTCAGTTTCTTCAGCGCTTCTTCCTTTTTGCCGTGCTTTTCGCACAGGATATGGCGGACGTTGATAGATTGAGCACCCTTTTGAGCACCGCCCTTCTTGTCTCCACCCTTGTCGGCGCCTTTGCCCTTGTCACCTCCCTTGCCTTTGGGTGCCATGTTTGTTGAGAATCTGGAGTGTGAAGATCGTAATGGCAAGCGTTGTGAAGCTGAGGTGAAGGCGGCCGCCACCCCGCACCTTCAGTTTGGTCCTGTTTGTTTCGATACGTTGGCATCTACATGTGCTGATAAACAACACCTCGACATAACAGTGCAAGCGTGATCCGATTGCCTACATTTTCACCTATTTTCTATTCGACCCCTGGCTGGTAACATGGCGAATGAGCAATCGCCAGAGGTGCTGCTACAACGCCAGCAAATCCCAGGACTGCCTCCGTCGATGTTCTACATCCCGAACTTTATCACGGAAGACGAGGAGCAGCGAATTTTGGAGAAGGTGAGATTCAGGTCAACTGTA
The DNA here is from genome assembly GCA_001931905.2 of Cladosporium sp. IMV 00045. Lineage (NCBI taxonomy): Eukaryota > Fungi > Ascomycota > Dothideomycetes > Cladosporiales > Cladosporiaceae > Cladosporium > Cladosporium sp. IMV 00045. The sequence goes on along the minus strand of MSJI02000736.1, from coordinate 27,875 downwards.
TAGATCTTCTCGAACGAAGCACTGATGTTACTAGATACCCGCCAACCGCTGGATCTCTCTCACCCACCGTCGCCTTCAAGCAATCCCGGCCCAACTCACATCGAACAACACTCTAGTCGCCTCAGCTAAATTACCAGCTTGGCTTACAAGTCCTGTCGTCGACCGCATCTCCGGCTTAGGAATATTTGAAGACGCTCCGCATGGAATCAATCACTGCTTGATCAACGAGTACCTACCCGGTCAGGGGATCATGCCACACGAGGACGGTGCGGCATATCATCCAGTCGTTGCAACCGTGAGCTTGGGAGGAAGTCTAGTGCTCGATGTGACCGAGAAACGAAAGGAAACCGACAGTGATGCCTCGAGCGACCCGTCGAGTCTCAAACGATGGCGGATATTTCAGGAACCGAGGTCATTGCTGCTCACCACTTCTGCAGCGTATACGGACACCCTTCACGGCATCTCTGAAGTCACGGAGGACTCGGACCTCGGACCTGAAACTGTGGCCAACTGGAGTCTCCTTGGTGATCGAAAGACCGTCGAGGCAAATGGAGGTCAAAATGCAAGAACAGATCGCATCAGTCTGACCTACCGGGATGTGAAAAAAATCTCAAATGTTGCTTCCAAGCTATTCGGAAAGACGAGATGAATGATGTAGGTGTAGACCAAGATGTCAGTGGCAGCTTTGGCTTGCATCGCACTGGCCGATATACCCTAGGCTGCTCACGGTCGCGGCCACGGGAGTAGCGAGGCGCATGGTCAATTTTGCAGCATTGAACATGCCTGTCCCATTCCACACCAGATCTGGGATTGAATCACGTCTCCATGCAGTCGCCAGTTCGTACGCCTCTGTTGACGATTGCTGCGAGATTCATGCGCAAGGATACCGCCAAATTTTGGAAGGCCTAGAACTTGATGCTCAGGTCCATTTTTTGAGGAATGAGAATGTAATCTCTGCGGGAATAATGCAAAGCTTTTCGCTGCTGCTTTCCATAGTTGAGAGTGTAGAGTATTTTTACAGAAATGCCAGGATATCCTCCAACGCCGCGCTGAACCCACAAGCAAATCCGCCAATCAAAGATATAGTACAGCCATCATCCTCCTCAAGTATTTTTGTCCAAGAACATCTTTGCCTCGTTGATCTTCGTCGCTAAATAAGGGCTGCCGCCGCGGTCGGGGTGGTTTTGCATGATCATCTGTCGGTGTCTCTTGCGAACGATTTCTTTGTTGAGGCCGCGCTCTCTGTGGGAGTATTTGTTAGCGATCGTGTTCCTCTGTGACCAGACAAGGAGGAGGTGGACGTACGAGCACTCGAGGATAAGTGCCGCTTCTCTCTTGTTCATCGTCTTCTCGAATCCACCCTTGTAGAAAGCCTTTCCAATAGCGCTGGTGCCGCCACGGTATCTGCGGAATGCGACAAGACCTGCGCGACCCTACATGTTGTTAGTATTGATCCAGATGTGTAGTCGAGAGTGGAGAGGCGTACGAAGAAGGCGGCCGCGGCGACACCGACACCAACTGCAAGCGCTGTCGCCATTTTTGATATGTGCGGGTGTTCAGATGTGGTCGTAAACGCAAGACAAGAGCGTGGCGATAGTGTCGCTGCGAGTGTTCAAGATTACCTGTTGCCAGTCGTCGACCATCGGACACCCTCGGATTCGGTGGTGAGAGGAAGTTCGCCGCTTTCTCCCTCTCACGGATTATCTTCGGCTTTTTGCCTGCCCTGGATCTTTTTTGTTAACTGGAAGTTCGAGGCCGAGCTTTGCGACCAACGCTTTCACCAAAAACTACATCAAAAGTCGCCGAACGGCGCAAAACAGCAAAAATGAGGTATGCATGCAGACTTTCATTTGAGACGTGAGCAAAGACTAATATAAAGATCAGAATCGAAACTTGCCATTTCTGCTCGCAACCCTGCTACCCTTCCAAGGGCATCACCTTCGTTCGCAACGACGCTAAAGTCTTTCGCTTTTGCCGCTCAAAATGCCACAAGAACTTCAAGATGAAGCGCAACCCGCGCAAGCTCGGCTGGACTAAGGCTTTCCGCCGCGCGCACGGCAAGGAGATGACCGTCGACAGCACCCTCCAGTTCCAGCAGCGCCGCAACGTTCCCGTTCGCTACAACCGCGACCTTGTCGCCCGCACCCTCGAGGCCATGTCCCGCGTTGGAGAGATCAGAGCCAAGAGAGAAAGGCAATTCTACAAGAACCGCATGGCCGGCAACCGCGCCGCACAACTCGAAGCCGACCGCAAGCTGGTGGCCGAGAACCAGCACTTGCTGCCGCCAGAGTACAGGGACAAGATCGAGGAGGCACTGGACGAGAAGTTGGACGAGACCATGGAGGTCGTGGGCGACGAGATGACCGTGGAGGATCTTCAAAAATCGGCTATCAACCAAGACGTCGACGCCAACAAGGCCAAGGCCAAGGGCAAGAAGAAGCAAAAGATGGTCAGAGGCAAGGGAGCTGCGGAGGAGATGGACGTCGACGAGTAATTCGTCGCTTGCATACCGCGACAAAAGTTCTTTACTATCACGAGCGTTGGCGCAGGAAGGCGTTTATTAGTGGCGAATTTTCACAACGATGGGCACAGGGAATATGCATTCTATGGGATACAATGAGAAAATTTGAGGATATCCAAATTACCCCACCAACTGGTATTGATTCTATCAACTCGCTTCTCAACCCACGAAATTCTTCTCCGAACCGCCGCATTCTTATCACTCGAGAGCCGGCAACCGCTCATTCGGCCAAAAGGTTCTCCCGACAATAGCACTCCATTTGCCGGTCTTACGTTGTGCATAAGCGTCTACCACCACATGAAGCAAAACGACAAGCCGCCAACTTGGCGGTCTTGCTTACTCTGGGGCCCCGATATAGCCCCACCGCTGCTCCAGAAGTATGTCCCAACCGCGTTGGAAAGACAGCACTTCTTCGCCCTGTGCCCGTCTCATTGGACATGATATACTCAGATAATACTATATCATTCAGAAGAGCTTTATTGGAATACATCGTTCTCGCCCTCCACGCTAGTGCCATCCCGCATAGTACATCAGAATCAATATTTATGCCATTGAGAGAAGCGCCCATCTGATACAGCATTTCTGCTCCACTCATGCTATTACGATCTCTCATAGTACACCGGAATAGACATCATGCCCTTGAAATTCAACCTGACATACTTACAGAAAAGCGAATGCCACGGTTTTAAGGATTAAATGCCTGGGTATAGACCGTTAGGGCGGGGTAGTTGCATGTGTTTGATCAACCCTCCCGAGGTCGGACACGATTCGACCGGTCATCTGCAGAGGCAGGATATGAGGTAAATGGCCGCTCTGCAGCGTTGAGATTGTTACAGGTGACATGTTTAGCCGGTTGCCGTAGGTCGATAAGTATCTTGGTCTATCTCATTCCTGGTGGTTTCGAGCCCATCTGACAGTTTCTCACGTACACATACACTACCGACTTGCTAACCTTCATTGATTCATTAGACTTCTTGCTCAAGACATGGGGCGACGATATTTGGGTGGATCAGGCGAGTCGCTGACTGTCTGGATCTCTGTTGCCGCGTCAACGGTCTTGATATTCTATGGTTATGATGGTGAGATTTATTAGAAGATCACAGCTGACCACTTACTGACGATTACTTCAGTACGTCTCCGCTCATTGTTGGTTCAAAGTTTATGACGATATTGAATCACTTCTTCACTGATTTCCAAACCTTTAAAAAAAAGCTGATGTGACCATCAAACAGCAAGGTATGCTTCCTACCTGAACAGCGATCACTTAGCACCAACTGACAGAATCCCTGTGCAGGTATCTTTGGCAATGTCATCATCAACGAGAACTTCTTGGAGACATTTGGTATGCACATGAACAATGTAGTATCAGGAAGGCTTTTGGTCCGAGTACTGAACCTGGGCCACAGGTCATCCGTCTGCGAACACCCAAGGCACTATGACTTCAGTGTACAACAGTAAGCACCTATTCGCCCATTTCGAATGTGGCCTCGGACCTTTTCATTAACATCGAATTCAGTTGGATGTTTCTTCGGCTCCCTTAGCACAATCGTCACCGGAGACATACTAGGTAGGCCGAAACAGATCTTACTTGGTTCTACGATCATTGCTATTGGAGCGGTCATCCAGACTGCTTCTTGGACCATTCCACAGGTGAGAAACCCTTTTGAACTAGGAGAAGACCTTCTCTGACACCTGACCAAGATGATGGTTGGAAGAGTAGTAGCTGGGCTGGGTACTGGAATGAACACAGCCACGGCAGGGGTATGTGCGATGCTCGTTTCATGAGCCTACATGAAGTGACGTGTTGTAGGTCTGGCAAAGCGAGACGAGCAAGATGAGCAGTCGCGGCAAGCTCGTCATCATCCAAATGGCAAACTGCATTACCGGATTCAGTATCAGCAATTGGTAGGATAACCTCTTGCATTCGCAGGCAAAATGCCCATGCTGACATCAACCATCAAGGCTCACATTAGGCTTCTCCTTCGCTCCACGCGACATCGCCTGGCGCTTCCCACTGGCATTCCAAGTCTTCTTCACTCTTTGTATCTGGGCTCTCTGTCCGTTCCTGCCTGACAGCCCTCGACTACTCGTCCGCAAGGGGAAATATGATGAAGCCCGCGAAGTGCTCGCTGCACTGGAAGGCCATGGCGCAACGCCCGAATCGCCTACGGTGCAAGCCCAGTTCAATGTGATCAAAGACATTCTGGATCGAGAAAACCTGAGCAGCTACACCTGGTGGCAGCTCATCACCGGCCGCGGTCCCTCAGGTATGCTGAGACGCATGATCTTGGGCGCCTGGATGCAGGCTTCGAACCAGATCAGCGGCATCAACGTCACGTCTTACTATATGTCGTTCATTTTCATCAACACGTTGGGTATCTCCGAACTACTGGCACGTATTCTGGCAGCCTGCGGCTCGGTCGATTATCTCATCTTTGCCTGCCTCGCCTACTTCGTGATCGAACGTTACGGACGGCGCACGGTCATGATGTGCTCTGCCGCCGCTTGCTCGATTTGTTGGATCTGCATCTCAATTGCACTTGGGCTCTCGGAGAAAGGTGGTGATTCATACGTTCTTGGTTCGGTTGCTGTGGCGTTCTTCTTTCTTTTCTTCGCCTCCTTCGGCATGGGAGTGCTGGGCGTGCCTTGGGTGAGTATCGTTCGATGACACCCAGAAAATAGGTGATATGATGATGGCTGACCTCAATAACAAAGCTCTACCCAACGGAAATCAATGCTTTGGAGATGAGGACCAAGGGCGCTAGGTGAGATCATGGTCTTGACATAACCCGAGATTTGAGCTAGCTAACGTCAGCGTCCAGTCTCGCGATGTCGACCAATTGGATTTGTGTAAGCAAGCAACCAGTGAAACCCGTGAACCCACGATGAACATCGGCTGACGAAGAAGGGAAAAAGAACTACGCAGTGGTGCAAGCTACTTTGCCTGGAATTGAGAACCTAGGTTACAAGTTTTGGATCGTATGGGTGAGTCCAACCTCCTAGTCCCTAGGTCATCTATCAATTCACTTTCTAATGAACGAACCCCATGAAACTCCCAGGCCTGCATCTGCTTCGCCTTCATCCCAATCACCTACCTCTTCTACCCAGAGACCGCGAATCGCACGCTCGAAGACATTGACCGCTTCTTCGAAACCAACCCTCCAATCATTATCTGCGGCAACAAACTGGCCACACAGCTGGCAAGACCGCAAATTTATGCAGATCAGGATGAAGAGATCTACAGGCAGGTTGAGAAACACGACGAGTCTCCTGGCACTGGTGGGGAGGGCGACAAGAGTCTGACTGGTGTTGGTATTGAGAAAGTGGGTTAGGTGTTGAGGGAATGGCTTCCAGGCAAATCTTTGGACTGGCTCTCACTCCATTCCTCGACGGGTGTATCATGACGTTCTGAGCATATAGGTGATGGTACTGCGTATGTTGATCCAGTTGCGATTGAGATATTCCGTCGCGTCAGCTTATTGTCTTGGAGGTTCTATGCCAACTTCGATTAGCTGGAAGGCATGATACTTCCGTGTATCGACTGTCTGACCATAGAGATACTTTCATGCGATAAGCGACCTCTCCGAGATCAGATACCGATCTTGTCCCTTTTCTCAATGATCTTGGAACCGCTGTCGTCTATAGCCTGGAGGCAGATTTCAACAGTTTCCTGACCACCTAGATCAATTTCAGTCTGTTGAATATCGTGTCTTGGGTCTTGATGTCGTAGAAGATCGACGGGATTGATGACAGAAAGAGACAGATGAGCTCAAGACAGTACGAGAATCCGTCGAAGTATGTTGCAATACATGGCTTTTGTTGGAGTAGTATCATACGTTGTCGAGAAACTACGCCAGCCAGTTCCACGGTCCAGTCGATCGTCTTTTTAGAAACGACGAGAAGGCTCTGGGAGCGGTTGTAACCTGTGTGATCAATGACGATAATGCAGCCGAAGGAACGAGCGGAAACACACGACTGCGGGAGGAGATCGCCAAAAAGAGCGGATCGCATGTTTGATGAAACTCGGCCATGTGCTGTTGGCTCCAATCGTTGATGCTCTAGAAGCTGGATTTGCTTCGCTTCTCGTCATCGCTGTCCCGCACAAGGTATATAGTCGGTTGTCGAGCTGGTTCATTGATCAGACGAGCAACGGCAAGTTTTGAGACTTTCTTGGATTCCATATTCGCATCTGACCAAGTACACCAGTCCCCATCCCCCTAAGTTGGAGGTGGAAGTGGTACCATCCCAGTGTGACTTTAGACCATGAGATGAGCGACAGACCCCGTGGCGCATCCACGTTTACAGGGCACAAACGGCGGAAGAGAGCAGGAGGAGCGGATATCAGATGTAGTACACGGTTTCATTGCATTTGCATCTTCAGAGAGCTTCAAATCCATCAAACCCCGAAAGTCTATATCATACAGGAAGAAGCGAAGCAATGTTCCGTTCCATTTCGCTCCGACCCTGAATAACAACTCCACGCTAAAGATCATCTCAAAACAAAAATTTGTCCAAACCAAACAACACCATCGCTATGCGATCTAACCGCGGCTTCATGATAATTTCCACCAATCAAGCCTTCATAGTCTTGAGGAAGCCGTCCAGATTGAATTCTTCCTCATACTGCTTCTCGTCCCAGAGCTCGCTCAGCTCGTCGAGGATGCCCTTCTTTCCTTTCTCCTTGACATTGCCCTCGGCGTCGACGGCGTTGGACTCGTCGACTTCGTTGTTCTTCTCCCCACCTTCCAGCGCCAGGTTGGGATCCGTCTCGCCGAGGTTGAAGAGGTCGAGGATCTCGCCCGTCTCCATCGTGCCCAGGCCTGCGTTCTGTTGATTGACGACCGTGGACGCGACGTCGATCTTGAAGCGCTGCAGGTTCAGGATCTTCTCTTCCAGCGTGCCGCGGGTTACCAGTCGGTAGACGTTGACGACCTTCTTTTGGCCGATGCGGTGGGCGCGGTCCATGGCTTGCAAGTCCTTTTGGGGATTCCAGTCGTGTTCGACGAAGATGACGGTGTCAGCACCTGTCAAGTTGAGACCAAGACCACCGACGGAGGTGGTCAGGAGTAAGCAGTCGATACTGGGATCGGAGTTGAATCGGTTGACGATGTCTTGACGCTTGGAGGCTTCAACACTGCCGTCGAGACGGGAGAATGTGACCGATGGGAGGAGCTTCTTGAAAACTGTAGACTCGACCATATCGAGCATCTCCTTCATCTGACAGAACACAAGGGCACGGTGGGGAGAGACGGCTTGGTCGGCTGTGGGCACGGCGGAGGTGTCGTTCTGCTCAGCACCAATACCGCAGTCGAGCAGCAGGTCGCGCAGTGCTGTCAGCTTGGGCGCGTGCACAGGATCCTTCAGGTTGGAATTCTGCTTGGCCAGTAATGCTTGCGTTGCCGCATATTGCTTGTGACCTTCTTTCATGACCATCGCGGGCGAGTTGCAAAGCTTGCGCATGTACTGCAGGGCTTGGAAGATATGGGTCTTAGCCTCCTTATCGGGTTGACCTGCCATTTCCTGCAGAGCTTTGCCTTCTTTCTTAGAGAAGTCATCGAAAAGTCGCTTCTGAAGATCGCTGAGGTCGCAGTAATAGTTCTGCAGAATCTTCGGCGGCAAGTCATTCAGCACCTCTTCCTTCAGGCGACGCAACAAGAAAGGAAGGACCTGCTTGTGCAGAGATTCGACGGCGAGGGCACCAGCCTCTTGCTCCTTTGAAGAAGACTTGGCAAATCTGCTCGCAGCAATGGGCTTTGCGAAGCGGTCCTGGAAAACCTTCTCGGTACCAAGGAAGCCAGGCATGAGGAAGTCGAAGAGTGACCAGAGTTCCAGCACGTTGTTTTGGATCGGCGTACCCGACAGAATTAGGCGGTGGTTCGCTGCTAGGCGCTTGACAGCTTGTGTGACCTTGGCCTTGGGGTTCTTGATCAGATGACCCTCGTCAAGCACGCAGTAGTTCCAGTTGATTGGCAACAGCAGGTCAATATCATTTCTCGCAATCTCGTAAGAAGTGATGACAATATCGGCAGTATCCAGCTCGCCGCGAACTTTTGAACGTTCTCCGGGAGGACCAGCGTAGGCAACAGCGTGAAGGAACGGGGCGTAGGTGCGGATCTCTTGCTTCCAGTGACCGGTCAGCGTGGGTGGGCAGATGATCAGAGAACCCAAGCGACGCTTGTCGGGTGCTTGAGTCTTTGCGAACTCTTCGGCGCGCATGTGGTGGTCACTTGCGACCATGCAGAGGGTTTGAAGCGTCTTGCCGAGGCCCATGTCGTCACAAAGCACACCATGAAGGTTGTAGCGGTTCAGGAATGCGAGCCAGTTGACACCGTCTTGTTGATATGAGCGAAGCTCGGCCTTAATGCCAACAGGAATATGGAAGGGCTCGACCTTCTTGGGGTCCAACATTTGAGCGATGAATTTGCGCTCGCGGTCGCGGCCTTCGAGTAGAGCCTGGGGAAGGCCGGGAGGATCTGGAATGCCAGCCTCAAGAGGCACAAGCTTGACGAGAGTCGCGAATGCAGTTGTTGCAATTAGACGAACGCCAGGGTCGGAGTCGCTCATACGACCCAAGACTGGAACCAGAAGGAAGATGACATACGGGAGGATACCGTCGCCCATGACCTGGATAAGATGGTAAATGCACTCGATTGCACCTTGGCGGAACACAACCTCGTGAGCATTGTTGATAGGGGGCAAAACGTGCTCCACCAACATGGTGAAACCTTGAACTGTGATCACGCTGCAGACGCTGGCGAAGCACTTCGCAGCAGTGTAGCGAAGGACAGACAGCTTGCTCTGAAGTGCCTTCGCAACACTAGGTAGAAGCTCGAGTACCCACAAGTGAAGAGTTGGGTCGAGGGTTGCGACAAGGGCACGCAGCGTCGACATCGCGTCGATGACAGTCTGTCCAAACTCGTTGTTGGGGTCCAGTATGTTGGTAGGAAGTTCGCCTGCAAAGCACTCGCAGATCGGATCTTCGATGACGGATCGGAGCTTGGGTACTTTGTTAAAGAGATCGGGTCCAAAAATTCGACAGAGCTGCTCCAGACCATCCTTGGCGCCACGTCGGGTGATGCGTGCTTTCTTAACTTCACGCTCGTGCTTCGCAGCATCAGGTCTGTCTTGGATGTCCTCGTCCTTCTGGAGCGAGAGAATGCCAGCTTCTTTGTCAGCATTCGGATGGAACTCAGGAGTTTCGCCAGTCTCCATGCAAGAGAATTTGACCAAGTTACCGACGACCTTCTCAACCACCTTATGGCGTTCGGTTGCGACAAGCTGAGCGACCATTGCCGCGATGCCAGCTGCAGATCGGTGTTGAAGGTCGACGTTCTCTTCTTCCTTGACACTGTCCATGATACCCTTGATTGTCATGGCTGGCTTCTTGGGAACCTCGCGGAAGGCGACCATTGCGGTGGCAGCGGCAGATCGGATGCGCATGTCATAGACCTTCTTCGACTCCTGCGCTTCGGAAATAGCTGCCTCTGCATCGAGTTTGGCATTGTTGAGAACATCTGCTGCCGACATTCTCTGTACAGTCGAAAGCGACTTCTTGAGCTTCTCGAAATCCGTAGTGATGATCTTCTCGGCATCAGCGAGAGAGAATGCGTTCTTGCCGGCTTCCGGTTCGCCTTGACAGACGACAGCCAAGATGGGTAGCTTGTTGCCAGGGACATGAGCCTGCTCTTGGAAGGCATTGATGAGTTGCTGGCATTGTGCTCGCGCGATGCGGAGGTAGCTGGTGAGATCGGAGTAGTATGCAGGTCTTTCGTCTTCCACAAGATGCTTCAGAGCTTGTCCAGCATCCGCTGCAAAAGCATCGGTCTCGTTGATGCATGCTGCGAAGCTTTCGAGGAGCATGGCGGTGAACGTTTGCGTCGTAGCATAGTGGGACTGGAGTTGCGGCAGGACGTGAGGACCAAAGAAGTTCTGTCGTTCCTCGCTTGGCCAGAGAGAGATCGCTTTGCCAAGGGCTCGTGTAGCTACAATGCGAGATTTGATCATTGTATCCGTGCCAACAAGATCGACATCACCCTGCATGATGGCAGCATCGATATTGTGAGAAGTCTGTTGGGTAGGCACGACAGCTGTAGCTGTCTTCTCAGACCTTCTACGCTTCCGGGACGGCTCGCCTCCACTGCTGGGAGAGGCGCGGTGAGCGGTGGCAAGTGGTGCGTAGCTAACACCGGAAGGCTTGATGAAGAGGGTCGTGTCCATAGGAATCGGATGGCGACTGACGCCGAGTGGGTGAACCGTAAGAGTGATGAGTGCCGTGGCATGAGGCTCGAACTCAGATCTGAATGCTTGCGGCCCCTTAGCGGCAAGACCGTCTGCGAGAGCGTTCCACACCTCCAGTGACAGCTTTGAAACAGACTCGTTTCGCTCCACAAGCAAGTTCTGATAAACGAGACGAAGCGCCTTCCCGTTGATCCATCCCTTGGTGTCTGCACCTTCGATGTTGATGAAAGTCATCAATGCGCGGAGCACAGCCGACCTGACGCCAGTGATCGTGTGACGCAAGAAGGGGTACAGGCGCGGGACAAGACGCTCGAACGATTGATCTGGGTCGGTTGCAGCGTTCTGCTTCATTGCCTCCAGGACCTCCGGGAAGCTGCAAAGTTTGGCAAGTAGGTCCATGACAGATCCAGTACTGGCGCTCAAGTCATCGCTGAGACTCGAGAGGCATTCCCATACGACACTGATGAGGTGGCCAAGTTCGTTTGATCGCACATTGACAAACTCTTTGGCAACGGGAATCAGTGTGGCGGCACTGACAGAGCGCACATCGTCGTCAGGGTCGCCCAAGCCTTTGATCACACACTCCAGTACACCATCCATCAAGGATGTATCCTGAAAGAGGAGATCCGTGCGGACTGCAACGAGGTATCTCATTCCGATCATACCACCGTGGCATGCATGCCATGTCTTGGGCGATCTCTTCAGCTCTTTTTGCATTACCAGTCGATACAGAATGCGGTTCGCGTCGTGCACGGATGAAGGTGGAAGGTACTGCAACACGGCACCCATAGTCTGACCGGCAGTCTCCCTGATGGGCGCAACTGCGTTGTCAGAAACATAGTCGGCGAATCGATCGAGCATGAACACACAGCAAATACGGCATGCGAGATCATCCAGCCAGGCGCGATTTAGCTGGTCGTTTTCTTGCTTCGTTTTGTCTGCTCTACGACCAGCGCCAGCGCCATGAACACGAACAATTTCACGGAGGCCCATTGCTGCGCCGTGGCGGATTTCCCAAGCGGTATCGAAGAGGTCGACAGTCAGGAACTCGCAAAGGCGCTCAAAAGGCCACTCGTTGCCCTCTTCTTCCTCGTCTGCAACAAGACTTGATTTCTCTGCAACGGGCAGACCCTTGAACTCTGACACCACCTTCGACTCGTCATCGCCGCCTTTGCGATCGACGGAGAAATAGTCGGCAGTGCCATTGCCGTTTGGCTCCTCTTTGATCTCTTGCTTGACTTCGGTCTCGACGGGAGTTTGCGCGACACTTCCGCTGCCGGTGCGAGAACCAGCAAAGTCATATTTGAATTTCTTGTTGTCGCGCTTCAGCTCATCTTTTCTTCGGCGCTTCAGCGCGTTGAGCTGACGCTTGCTGAGTTCGCCACCTTCAGAAGGCGTTTGCGGAGGAACCTCTTCGGGCGATTTGATAGCTGTATCTTCGGATTGCGACACAGATGTCTCCAGTGCGGGCAAATTGGGTTTGGTGAAAGAAGTAGGTCGAATGGCGATATCTTTTTCTTCGACGAGGTCATCCTCCATATATTCCCCACCAAGACCTAGACGCTTCACAAGTGACTTCTTTTGGTGGGCCAGTCGTTCTGAAGCATTGAGGCCAGCAAGCTTGAAGTCGTATTGCTTGCCTGCACTGCCAAGGAGCTCCTTGCCATAAGTCAGAATCGATTCAACGTCCAAAGTGGCCAGTGACAACTGATCGGGATTCAGAGTTGCAGGCATGTCAGGGTCTTCCTTTTTGACCTGATCGTCGCCGTTTGACTCGTCCTTCTTGACGTCGTCAAGCGTCGAGTTCGGGTCATACTTTTCGGCATGATCGACGATGCCTCCGATCGCCTTTGCGGCGGCGGTTCGCGTGTCCCAGGATGGCGAACGAAGATAAGGAACGACTCTGGTCAGTAGATTGAAGAGTTCGTCGGGGTGAGCTTTTTGCACATCTGCGAGTTGTTGTGCAGCGGTATTACGGATGAGCTGGGTGCTGCCAGTCTCAAGAAGGGTGACCAATCGGTCAAGTCTATTTTCACGTGATGTTAGTATTGAATGAATGAAGTTACATGCGCGGAAGTGAAGGCGTATGCTTACCGTGAAGTCGTCATTGCTGCAAGGACAATTTAGTCAAACGCCAGGACGGATGCCAACGCCAGTCCAGAAAGTGGAAACAGAGAGAAAGATCACGGCTGGAGAGACCGGAAGATCATTCTAAATCAAGGGGTATTAATTCAAACAGAGTCGTCAAACCTCCATCAGTGCGAGTGCATTAAACACAGGCGGCGGCGATTGTGGTGGTAGTGAGCGTGGTTGAAAAGTAGTCGCGAATTGCAGCCAATCACAGGCGACTTGCGCAGAGATAGATACCTTTAGGCTGCGCGAGACCGCGTTTTGAGCTGGCCCTTCGACCTCTGGCAGCGTGGCCAGCGCGGCTTTAAGTAAGATGCGCTTCCACCTCGCACCCTTTTCGCGCCTTCCCTGATAAAGCTAGCTCCCGCGCGCTTTCCCGCCAAATTTGAACAACTGGTGTTTGGTAACCGCGAGATGGGGAAAGAGCCACCTGATGAAATTTTTCGTGGTCTACGACTACATCAGCCGTCGTATTTATTTCCGTTTCCGTGTTTGTACAATAATTATCATCAAGGCAACAAGATATACATCACTATTCTACGAGTCTGTTCACCCCATGACGACTCCCAGGGTCGATGTGAGACGGCTGGTATGCCAAGCATTGCTTCCTCCTGAGCGAACGTCTCTGCATATCATCAAAGCTCTCCAGGATCCCCGGAGGCTTGCAGATCGCGACCGCCTGCCTGCCTCTCATGCACAGCCTTCACCGTCCGTGGTCGCGCGCGAGGCTGCTGATCAATTCTGATAAGCGGTGGACTCGCTATAGGTTTTGAAAGAATTACTGGATCTTGCAATAATCTTTGCAGGAATCTTTCCTACTTTATCCTATGGAGTGTGAACTTCGTGCAGACGCTTGACAAGAATAACATCTCTATAGCAAGGGTTCGACATGTGGAGTTAATACGGCCGGCCGCATCTGCTGTATGGAAGCAGGGCACGAATCTTGGTACGCGAAAAATGGAGGCAATCAAGAATCAGCCGCAAGCTAATCACCGCGCATCCCAGGACGGATGCGTGCATGAGATTCATCCGACCTTTCCAACGCGAAGAAAAGGTAAGGCATGCGCAAACAGTTGAAGCCTGATTACGAGTGCCTTTTCAAAGCGCGCATGGCAAAATGTATGTTGTTCTTGGTCTGATTTAACGGCGTGTCTATTCAGAAACAGATACTGTTCGATGATACCTGCTCATGATGGATTCTTTTTCATGCGCGAGGACCATATCAAGAATTTAAAGTGGCTGGAGAGACGAAACGTCTTTCGAGGAGGATTTCAATTCGTCCTCGGAACTGATCGGGTCCCACATTTTCTCGACGCGCAGATCTGAGCGCACGCACGACCAGCAAACTACTGCGTATAGTCAACTCCTGAGGAGAGGAAAATCCCGGCAGCATATACGTCCACACGTGTAAGAATCGCATGTTGATATACATGTACATGATGTACTTCGCCATGCTGTACACTTCACGCGCGCATTTTGAGGCGCAGTGGGGGAGCCGCCTGGCCGCCACTAACATGCGCCTCTACCGCTGACGGTCTGGAACACGGTCTCGCTTATCCTACATGGGAACACAACGTATCGCGTGCCTTCATGCAGGCTTCGTATGGGAAGAGGCATCCACACAGTAACGTCAGGTGTTCAAGATCGTCGCAACAGAACTTCTTCGTTTTGTATAGACATCTGCCACGCTGGTCTCCATCTCCTATGGCTTCCTGATCCGTCCCTTGTTTCACTAAAGATGTCGCAGAATCTTCGAATAGTGGCCATCTCACGCTAACAAAATCAGCCTTTCGCTCACGGTGTGTGACAGCAACCGGGACAGTCTCAATCTGACAAGAGCGTTTGACATGACATTGTCAAGCCTTATCAAGGAGAGCAGGAGGATTCGGACACTAATGAAAGGAAAGTGTTGACTGAAGAAGGCGATGAGGAGTGTACCTAACCTCAAACCATCGAACCGAGTCCCTTACGTTCGACGATGCCTTCAAAGCGCCAGCAGAGATCATCAGCAGAATCCTCGAATATACCGTTAATACTCGGCGCAAAAAGCACGTTGACTATGTGGATCCCTTCGGCGGAAACGAGCTACCAGCCAACAATTATTATAAGCCGCTTGCCTTGTTCGCCGTCTCCTTGGACTGGAGAGAGAACTTGCATTACTGGCCCGTCGGGATGCTGCTATCAAACTTGACATTTCCAACCATAATATCAACTGGGAGTTGATCAGAAAATCTGAGAGAAAAATGCGCACGTCAAACCATCAAAATGACACGAGAAGATGAGAGGCTTCAAACTGAGCTTTTGTGTTCAGATGTAAACATCTGCCGACCTGGCCTTCACCTCTGACCTCCAGAAGTACGACGCAAAATCTCCAGAGAATGTCTTCACAACAACAACGACGACAAAATCAGTCTCGCGAAATTGGTCCGTTCTCGGCCACTGAGATGAACCATTGCCCTTTATCCGCCGCTGTTATTAGAATTCAACGAGATTGCTACACGATTCAACGGCGCTACTATATCTTTAGATCTGTCCCTGGAGAACGGAACCCCCCTCAATCGAACAGCAGATTACAGCTACTGGTGACACGTTGCTACACTCGCTACTTGCATCTAATGATAGACTTGCCTTGAACGTTATCAACACTGCCGATTGACATCCGTGTAGGGTGCTCGAGTTTGCTTGGTCGCTGTTCAAACACTCCGAATGGTTGGACGCTGTGGCTTCAACATCCATTCAACCACACGATGTCCGAGCAGCTGATCTTCGAATTTCCTTGGCTGAGGTTGTTTGCGTGGTTCGCGATGCCATTGGGAAGAAGATCGAAAACCAAAATTAACTTTGCGACTCTTTGTATAAGTTTATGATAAAAGACGTTGAGTTTACAGAGAAGCATGGGGTACCGGCTGGCAAGATACGACTGAACATCCGAGATTGATGAGGATGATACGAGCAAACCAACCATCTGTCTGCTCAACGTGATTGGAGACCGCAAATACAAATGGTCGGCATTATTTACAAATAGTCGGTATGCTCAAGTTACAGTAAGTATGATGTTCAGACGCAAATGCCCGAGGCCACGGAGTTCGCGCTTGGCGCGTCTTCCTTACTCTAACTCATCAACTATAACCTCACCTCTACACCTCATCCCACTACAACATCCATCCGAATCATGAGCATGCCTACCATGGCAGACCTAGCCAATACCACAGAACAACAACGCACGCTAGTGATGTCTATCATCAAATGCATCGACGAAAACACCAAATACATCCAATCGCAGACGTGGAACGAATCCACGCTCGCCGACTGGACTGGGAAAAGAAAACAGTACATGAGTGGCCGTCTCATGCCCAATAACGAATGCATCGCATATGGTATCTGGCAGTGTTGGTCGAGCATCGGAATACCCAATCACATCAAACAACGTGAGAAGCATCAGCAATGAAGCACTGCATGATGAACGAGCTAATCTTGCAGTAGACCTTACGAAGAAAACGAATACCACAGACTGAAGCAGACGATGACGATTTCAGGTCCAAGTTTCGACTAGGTCAAATAATCAAATTGTATTGCACACGTATCTAGCAGTGCTGCGCTTCGCACTGAAACATAACAGCGCTACTGTGTGCAGCAAAAACACTTATCTCATCAAGCGTTATCCCTCTTTCCCCCCTTCGCCCAGTCCCTCAGAACATTCTTTCGAAGCTTACCAGTCGACGTCTTAGGCAACTCGGGTAGAACCTCAACCTCGCGAGGCACCATGAACCGACTTATGCCGCTCTTGTTCTTCGCCCACTCAATCACCTGTTCGCCTGTCAACTGTTCGTTCCCACCTGATTTGAGGGTAACGAACGCCTTGGGAGTCTCGCCCCAATGCGGATCCGGCACAGCCACGCAGGCAGCTTCTAGGATATCCGGGTGCGTCACGAGCAATGATTCCAGCGCGAGAGAGCTGATGTTCTCGCCGCCTGAGATGATGATGTCCTTAGCTCTGTCGAGAATCTGGATCGCGCCGTCAGGATGCCACACCGCGAGGTCGCCGCTGTGCATCGCCCCGCCCAGGAACAGCTTGCGCGTCGCTTCGGGGTTTTTGTAGTACTCTTTGGCGCAGATATTGCCCGTGAAGATGATCTCGCCGATTTCCTTGCCGTCTCGCTTGACCTCGATGAGGTCTGCTGAAGGTTCGTCTGGATCGTCTTCGCTGGTCTTGACGACTCGTACTGGCAGTGATGTGACGAAACCGTGGCCTTGGCGAGCCATGCGGCCGTACTTCTCTTTAACTTCTAGCTCGTTCCAGGAGGGCTTGAAGTAGCCTTTTGTGATCGGGCCGTAGCTCTCGGTGAGTCCGTATACATGTACAGGGTTGAGGTTGAGGTTCTCCATGGTTTCGAACAGGTGAGCAGTCGGTGGGCTCGCCGCCACGGTCACGCGAACAGGCTCTGTGGGCGTGTTAGCTGATGGTCTTGTATCCTCAGGCTCTTTGACTTACCAGGTAATTTCTCAGCATTCGAATCTGCGCAAAGTAAGATGTTCACAGTAGGCGCTGCATTGAAATGGCTTATCGCCTCATCTTTCAACAGACGCCAAATTTCCGGATAGTCGATCTTCCTCAAACAGTAATGCGTACCCCTGACAGCCGTCACTGCCCAAGGGAAAGTCCAGCCCATGGCATGAAACATGGGCAGAGTCCACAGGTAGTGACATCGGTCAGCCTTCGAGTTGTGCGTATTCAAGCCACTTTCCACGATATTGCCGACTGTTGCCAGATAAGCACCTCTATGCGTATATACCACACCCTTAGGCCTCGCAGTAGTGCCCGATGTGTACGACAAGGCAAGCATGTACTCCTCGTTGGTGGTCTCTGTCTCCAAAGCATCCCAGCCATGCCCGCCCGTCTCACTGTCATGCTGCAAGCCCTCGAGCACTGCCTGATCGAAAGGTCCGCTCAGCTCGCCTTCAGTCGCATCGGTATCCGTATCCACAATGATCCTGACGTTCGGATGGCTCTTGGTGAAAGACTCGATTAAATGCTGGAACTCGGCATCCACAATAATAGAATCGACCTCGGCGTGATCGAAGATATACGCAATATCGTCCTGTTTCAAGCGATAATTGATGGCGACGTTCACCGCACCCGCAGCTCCGATACCGTAGATTGATTCAAGGAATGCCGGTGTATTGGGCGCGAGTATGCCGACCCTCTTGAATCCGTGTTTTCGCAAGAAATATGCCAGTCCCCGAGCTCGATCTGCGGCTTCTTGATATGTGCGTCGGAGGATCTTCTTATTGGCCGTGGTGTGGTAGATTGCACATGCTTCGGGTTCAATGGCCGCGGCGCGTGGCAGGAAGACTGTGGGTGAGAGTTGGTGGATGTTGTGTCTGTGTGCGTATGAATCTGGAGTCGAGGAAGATACTGGGTTCAGTTGGGCGACGAAGGATGAAAGACGGCGGAGTGCTGATGACATGATGAAGGATAGGAACTGGAGTGAAGGGAGGGAACGGCTCTAACGAAAGAGATATGGTTTCCGGTGGTTCGCACTGTAATGTTACAAAGAATGATCTATTTGACACTTAACAAATTGAGGTGTGTACACAGTAAGATCTGACGAGCTGTAGCAAGCAACTCGGTCGGTCTTTGGTCTTTCGGCCATCCTTGTGGAGATTATGGGGAACTGTGGGGTCTGAAATGGCGGAGAGACGCTTGTTGCAGCCGAGGTCATTTGTATTTGGCGAGAAACCCGTCGCTCGAAGGGAAAGTATAACCTAAAGAAGCTGGATATCTCAATTTATTGACGCATATGATGTCAACAGATCATGCTCTAGCTCGACTTCCCATTGGGATTGGTGTCGAAGGCTTGGCTGAGAACTATCTGACCGACAGCTTAAGGACTCCGATAAACGAAATACATGTACTTTCCCAGAGACTGTTGAATATGGCTATATTTGAGGATTTCGAAATCATTCAATGGGATTTCTAGGTCGTGAGTATCAATAGATTGTGCTACCACATCAAGTACGATGCCTTCAACGAAAGCCAATTGATCATGCCTTGCCAGCCCTCTGCTCCTCGCAATACTGCATGAACAACCCAACATCCTTCACCACAGCTCCAGGCACACCAAGATTCTGGGCCCATTGCGGCAGGATGCCTCCAGCATCGCTAGCCGTTCCCATCTGCCACTTGACATTCTTCCCACCATCAATGAGCTCTCCACGCTCAACGCTCACATACTGCCCGGTCGTGATCTTCGGCCTGTCCTGGTACTTGACGCCTTGCAAGCCGCGAGGAGAAACAGGCAGTTGTATCACCAACCAGTCATTCCTCGCCGGCCGTTTCGCCCAAATGCACATAACGGTGAACACACGATCGTTCAGCGGCGGAGGAATATTATGCAGCATCTCTCGCACCTCCGCGCCTACATCTTCCCATTCGCCTACTTTCTTGTCCAGCTTCCCCAGCTCCTCACTCCAGTCGAAAACCAGATGCGCATCGAGGACGTCAGGCGTGTAGTCGTCCTCGCGCTCACAGTGATTCGCTCTCGTCCCCTTGTCAAACTCCTCCCAGCTCGCCGTGCCGGATTTTGCAGCGTTCTCGTGAATGCTTGTGCGTGCAAACCAAGTCTCGACCGTACCACTGCAGTTTTTAGGCCGTACAGAGGCGGGGATTTCGCTGCTCTGCACGTCGCGGGATAGGAGCTCGACGGGCGCGGTGGAGGGCGGGGAGTGCTTGTCTTTGGATTTGAATTTGAAGGTGTGAGGGAGGTAGGATGTCATGAAGGCGTCGGCTTCGGCGAGGACGGCGGCGGTGTAGTCTGCGATTGTAGGGCGTGCATTGCCGGTTGTGGGTGGGAGGGTTGGGTGCGATGGGAGCTCGGAGTGATCGCGGTCGCGTAGACGGACGATAGGGCCGAGAGGAGATGTTTCTTTTGTAGGTCGTGATTGAGGTGGTGCCGACATGTTGCGGAAGAAGTTGCAGGAGCTTCTGAGGATTGTTTGGGTACAGAAACGGTGGGTGGTATTGATGAGACGTGTAGGGTTGGTGTTAAGGAAGAATGAGGAACTTAGCTTGTTACATCCGAAAAGGAAGAGATGTTGTGATCGTGAGAGCTTCTATGTGCAGCGGCCATGTCTGGTATAGGTGGGAGGTGCGAGCGAGCAGCGATCTCGAACTCAACTTGTCATTGATGACGATCTCGTTGACTCAGCCATTATGTCTGCACACATGTCACAGAGGGGGCTGCTACATTTCATCGAAAGATTGTCGGCATCTATCGCATGAGCAGATGGAATGCATATTCCGCATATGTACAGTCGCGAAGAATCGATGGTGATGCAGAGAGAAGAGAGAGCAATCAAGGATCTCCATCTCAACAAACAGGCTCAAGCTCAAGCTTTCTGAAGTCTTGAATCCATCATCAACCTCGGCTTGAGCAACATGAATGTAACCGAACTTATCGAGCATCAAACATTAACCACTAAGATTAACGTATCGTTGATCCTGTCCGTTGTTTTTGCAGGTATAATAAGGGCACCTTACACTATACACAAGTGCCACTGAAAAAAAATGGCAGCATTGGGTCTCGATCTTGCCTCAAAGCGTCAAAGAAAACGAAGCGACTATGCGTACCACGAAGATTACCGAACGAGATGGTATGTTGCGAAGAAACTTGATCTGGAACATGACATTGAACTAAATCGCCTCCGCAGGGCAGACAACGACATGTTCCACCACCTCAACAATCCAATCTACGGCGTGTTGATAGACTCCATCATCAACAGCTACCTCATACAACGCTGCGGCTACAGCACATCAAAGTCCAAACACATCGGCCTCGTGGCAAACAGTTACTGCGACTATTTCGGAGCGGCCAATTACCCTGGCATGCTGGATGTTGGGCTACGTATCGTGAAAATTGGCAACAGCTCCGTCATGTACGAGGTCGGTATCTTCCAGGAGGGCGAGGAGCAGGTCAAAGCTGTGGGCGGTTTCACGCAGATTTGGGTCGATAGAGCGACTAATAAGGTCACGGCGGAGGGCGTTCCTGGTAGCATAAGGAAGCCTTTGGGGCCATTGTTGGAGGGCAGTGGTCAGGAAGGCGAAGCGCCTAAGTTGGCGAAGCTGTAATAGACGGTAGAAGATCGATGGAGATGTTAGAGCGTGACACGAGGTAGAGTATCTTGCTAAAGGTCACATTGAATTTCAGAAGGTCACGTTCCTACAAGTGAGCGAAAACGATTCAGATTGCAATGTACTCAGTATCATATCAAAAGAGTTTCCAAGGATACGTTGGTTGCTTTTGTAGAACGCAGGTTATATCCTAGCTAGCACTCAGAAGTTTGTTGCTGGAGGCATCTGGCTTAGCAGTGTTGTCTCCAGAATAACGCTACATGACTGGCAGAAAAAGACCTGATGTCCTTGAATGTCACAGCAGATGATCTTAAATACTTGTAGCTAGGTGATGGTATCCACATCGCACTCAACGCACGGACTCTCCAGTCAACCATCTCGGCGGAACTTCAAGGTACAACTCTCACCACGACAATACAGTGTCGCATTTTCTAAATTCGGTCTCAGGTTAGATTGATGAGAGGACTGACACGTCGAGGTAAACAGACCAAACAAATTATACCAAAAGTGGCCGTCAGACTGCTGACCAATCCAACCCAGTCATACATCGAGTCTGACAGGTGTTTATCGAGTCCTGTCTACTTGATCAAATTCTCCCCTGTCCCAGACTACTCACTTCTACGACGGAGTAAACATCAGACCCTGTCAAACGTGTTGAAGCACAAAACAAGAGGCTGGTTCTTCCGCTCTGGCTGCTTCCTATTCATCAGTGACACAACATGGTGGCGGCCAAGAAGACCGTGTGCATCATCGGTGCCGGACCAGCTGGCCTGGTGGCCGCAAAAACACTCATCGGCTCTGGCCACTGTGAAGTTACGATTCTCGAGAAGAATGACCGCCTGGGAGGGATCTGGGCTCTAGACGAACAATCTGTCGGCGAATATCTCAGCCCGCATACTCCAACCAATTTGTCGAAGTTTACCGTGGGATTTTCTGACCTCTCTTGGAGCTCCGTAGGCCTTGAAGGAAATGGCAAACCCACAGAACCGCCTATGTTTCCGAGAGCCTGGCAGGCCAACAAGTATCTGGAAGCCTACAGGAAGAAGTTCATCCCTGACGGTGTGATCAAGTACAGACAGGAGGTTACGAATGTGTCAAAAAAGATGCAGCTTGCCTTTGGTGCGAAGCCGTTCTGGGCTGTTACTATCAAAGACGAAGATGGGACTGAGCGGAAAGAAGACTTCGATTACGTTGTTGTAGCATCTGGCTTCTTCTCGAGGGCTCGACCCTTACAGCAAAATGTGTCTGCCGATCATGGCCGCTTGTCTGTGAAAGCCATTCACAGCTCTCGATTCCGCAACCTCGCAGACCTATTTACAGAGGACAGTCTCCCCGCCGGAAAGAACATCTTGATCATCGGCGGCGGCAACTCCTCTGGCGAGGTCGCCGCTGCTGTCGCTGCCAACCTTTCTGATGCACAATGGTCGCCAGACTCCGCCACCCGAAAACGTTTCGAAGGTTGCAAGATCATACATGTCACACCAAGACCGCTCTACGGACTCCCTCCTTTTGTTCCCACAGATGAAAGCTCCACGACTTTCGTGCCGATCGACTTCCATCTTTACAATCTTTCTCGAAGACTCCCTGGTCCGATCACAGGAAACGCGGGGAGAGTGACCGAGGATGTGAAGAACATGATCCATGGTGCCATGAGAGGCATGATTGGCGGAGATCAATCTGACCTCGGAGCCGGTGCTCTGGTAAATCCAGAGGGCACCGAGAGGGCGACGGTGCAGGTGGCTCTCAGTGAAAGCTACCCTGAATATGTCAGGTCTGGACTCATTGAAGTGATTGCTGGTAAAGTCTCCGAAATCACCGAACGGGAGGGTGGCGCGGCTACAGCACTCGTCACAAAAGGTGAAGATACCACCAAAATCGAGAATGTTGGCGCCGTCGTATACGCTACAGGATACAGCCCTGAGGCAGCTTTGCAACTGCTTCACCCACAACTACGGGAGAGCATGCAGTATGATCCTGACAGCATGCGTCTTCCATTGATCCTAGAGCAATGGCAGACGAGCACCCAGCGTCATAGTAACATGGCTCTCGTTGGATTCTACGAGGGTCCTTACTGGCCTATGATGGAAATGCAAGTCAGATTGATCGCCGCACGCTGGTTTGACGAGAAGACGATTCCGCAGAAACCTCAAGAAGAGGCCGAGAAATTGCTCGAGCTCCGCAAAGCGATGCAAGAACGACAACTTGACGTCCCTCAATACTGGTTCGGAGACTATCTCGGCTATCTCGAAGAGCTCTCTTCGGAACTACAACTACAGCGCAACGATGGACCCTTCGCCGAGAGAGAAGGCGCCGTATCCCCAGCCAGATACCTCGCACCCGCCGACGACAAAGTCGAAGCCGACAAAATCATGACCGACATGCACCAAGTCTGGACCGCCTGCAGAGAGGACGGCAAGTATGTCCCACGCGCCGTCTTCCGCGCCCTACACGGCACCTGGACCCTCCACCGCCGCATCACAAGCACCAAAGGCGCCTACCCCTCCGGCGTCTTCAGCGGCACTGCATCCTTCCACCCTCGCTTCCCCACCCCCGACAAGAGCGGCCAAACCTTCAACCTCGAATACCTCTACATCGAAAGCGGCACGTTCACGCCCACCTCCGGCCAACCAATCCAAGCCAGCCGGCGCTACGTGTACCGCTACTCGGAGCCGCAGGACCGGCTGAGCGTGTGGTTCGTCAAACCAGACGCCAACCTCCAAGTCGACTATCTCTTCCACGACCTCGCTTTCGCGCCGCCGGCGGAGGCGAGGGAGGAGGGCGCGTGCGTGGCGCGTTCGAACCATTTGTGCGTTGACGATATGTACCATACGGATTACCGGTTTCCGTTGAAGGGAATCTCGTTGCATTTTTTTCAGGTTAAGCATACGGTTAAGGGGCCGGGGAAGGATTATGTCGCCTTGGCCGAGTATCGACGTGAGAAGAGGAAGGTGTTGAGGAAGTGAGCGAGTTTGATGGTGGAGATGAGGTACTGTTTGGAGTGCTGAAGTTTCATGGAATGACTGATGGGATACAAGAAACGGGGTTGTAATGAAACTACATTTCTATCATGAAAAATGCTTTACGCTATGCAAAAGAATTATTAAACATCGAGCCATGGAATCGAAACCAAGTCCAGCGAAGGCCATGTTCTACAACGTCAACACGTCCGGCTCGCCTCCCAATCCCTCAATACCCTGTGCGCCATAAATCTTCAAAGGGACGGCGATCTCGAAAGTCTCAGCCATAAGCCTTTCCTTGGCCAGGAGACTAGTCCCTCTGTCGTCTTTGCCGACTTCTTCGAGTAGCTCCTCGCGCCCCTCTAGCCTTTCCTCCGACCACGACATCGTGGCAGCTTGTCGCTCGGTAGTGAACTCGACGCGAAGACTCCATGCCAAGCTGACGCCAGTCGTCTCGAAAGACGGCGTTGCTTGCGCGGGAATGGCGAGGCTGAAACTGATCGAGCGGGCGAAAAGAGCGTTCTCTCGCGCGGAAGCGTGGACTTTCCGTGTTACGCGCTGGATGGACGAGCTGCTGCGTAGAGCCAGGGACGGATCGACTCGTTCTGCTGACTCGAGTTCTAGGTTCACTGTGTAGGTGGGCGCTTGTTCTGAATCTCCAGGTGAAGGCAGCGGCGTAGTGAAGTCGATGGTTCCGATGATTATCTCGCCGAGTCGATATGCGGGACGCAGAAGGGTAAGGACTGCCACTGGCTGACCCGAACGAGATATATTGAATCGGTTGGAACTTTGAGATGTCCCTGGCTGGCTTGTTCGGTTCGAGCGGAGGATTGCGAAATCGATCGATTCTTTGGTTGTTGTCGGCTGCGGTTCGGCCTGGCTTTGTCTGCGTGACATGGAAGGCGACAGTGCTGGTGATGTTGGTGAAGTTGGCGACAAAAGGGCGCCGTTCTCATCCATTGGGGATTCTAAGAGCCTTTCCGTGTAGCGCAAGAAGTCTTCCAGACCTTGTTTGGGAGGTTTTGGTTTTTGATCTCCCTTGGGAGGGAAAGAAGGTTGCATGGTTGTTGATGTTAGCGGCGCCGATATGCTCTTTGTCCTTGCAGAGTCTTGTAAAATGATATAAGGGGACATCAGGTCATGACCCAGGACCTCTCCACGGCTATTGACGCTGCCCAGAACACGAAATGGTATCTCGATTTGCTTGACCGGTTGCCCTCCAGGTCGTTGGATTCCTAACGAGATGTGATATGAGACTTTGATTGCTCTTCCACGAAACGTAGGCGGTAGACCTCGTGGTAAGGCAAATCGGTAGTGATAGCTTGCGCTTTCGCCAGGAGCAAGACATAGATCAACGAAGAGCAAGCTTTGTGGCGTTGAAAGTAGCGGCACCACTTTCGAGCTTGCAGCTGCTTTCATCTGTGCAATCGAGCTCATGTCATCTCCACCAAGTAGGCCTCCTATTGATTCGCCAATATTGCCCCAGCTGAATGCGCCAAACATACCAGAAGCTCGTTTTGAGCGCTCAACGCCAACGACACCGCCGCCACCTTGTACACCTTTACGTTTGACGTCTTCAAACGGAGCACCATTCACCAAGCTGCCTTCCAGAGTAAAATGGCCCATCGTTTGAGCGTGGCCCATCATGAGAGTCTCAGGCTCCGCCGGAGTGATGCTGGGCTTTCTCGACCGTGACGGCAGGCGGGAATGTGGTTGGCTCGGAAGAAGTCGTCCATTGGCTTGGTTTTGGTATGGAAGCTCGGAAGCAAGTGTTTCGTCGCTATTGTTGTCCATGCTGTAGAACTCGCCGCTGCTACGAGGTGTTCCGCCCGCTGAAGACTCCGTTATTACTCTAGATATGGGATTGAGATTACTCATAGGGCCAGACCAGCCTTCTGGTGGCCGAGGAGACGTGCCACGATTCTGGCTAGAATGCATATTCGAATGTGTTCTGATTGGTTTCGGTGGGGAGTGCTGAGGGGATGTTTGATTTGTCGTAGGCTGTGGGCGTGGTGGAAACTCGAAATTCGGGCTGAGCCCACCACTCATCGCAGATAGACTTCTTCGGTGGCCTCCAGGTCGAGGCGTAAAGTCCGCTGAGACGGTTCCAGGCCTTCGCCTTGGTGGCTGAAGGGACGCAGGCTCTCCTTGTCCTCTAGAAGTTCCTTGAGGTATAAATGACTCGTTCAAAGGCGAAGGTTGTCTAAATGATGTCGGCGTTGTGACAAGATATGGAGAAGGTAAGGGCGGCGGTTTGGAAGTGACCTGCAAGCTCGTACTTCTGGTGTGTCCCCTGTTCGGCCTCTTGTTTGCTACAGGTGCAGAAGGTACTCGACTCTCGCTGGGCGCCTCGCTCCCCAGAGACATGATTGAAAGAGAACGACCATGCCCCTTTGCAGTTGCAGGACGAGCTGAAGTGGGAGTTCGGCTAGGCATCGGTGCACTTTGCAGACCATTGCTATGCGGTCCTCCCCTTGAAGGTGCACTCAGAACATTGAGCGACAAGGCTGGCCTGTGACCTCTGGATTGAGAGGCCTTCCTCGAGCCCGAAAAGGACGGTGCCCAGCTTGCTTGTACGCTGCTCTGAACCAAAGACGATCTTCTGCTGGCAGCAACCGAGGGTGCTCTGGAGAATCCATTGGCATGGGGTGTTTGCGCATCATCCTTCTCTTGCGGCTCCTGGCCTGGCGGGATCGCGATGTTTTTAAAAGTAATTATACATTCGATATCCTCTCCAGCATAGATGCTAGGTTCCCTCCAGTGGACGAACGCACGGATATTCGAGGGCGGCGGTGGTGGAGGCATGGTGATGGAAATAAGGGAGCAGCTTCCCGCTCACAGGTGTGCATGGCATCGTACAGACTCGGGCATGTCTGTCCGTGCAAGAGGTTCAAAGGAGTGGCAGGGCCGTGGTCATGACGGTGGGTGGGAGTAGTAGGAGATATTATTATTGAGGTAGATAGGTGCTTCGCAATCGGACTCAGGCGCAGTCCTCCAAATGAGGCCCCGACTGCGCTGGAGAGTGACGACGATGGCTCGGATGGGTCTTGGGTCTTGGGGGTTAGAGAGGATCCGCATATGAAGGTCTCATCTCGGCAAGCCCGCTTTCCCAATCCCTGACAAGCGAGGCGGGAGCTTTCTCGCGTGTTGTCGACCTCATGGATGAAGTGGTAGGCGTATGTCTTCACAAATTTACATTTGCGGGCAGTATCTTGCTTCACTGTACTACTCATGTACATGTAATGTGTGACACCATTCGGTGCATCCTGAGTCTGGAAAGACATCGCCTACGTTTCACCACTCTACACCAAATGCACGGCCCGTGAGGCTTGACAGTGATGAACATGTATTCACTCTTGAATGAAAAGCATGAGACGAACAAACCAGATTTCGCAACGATGAGTTCAAAGTTACTAAAGATGCTGCGCAGAATATGTTACTGATGTTGGTGAGGAGTGTTTTCTGCCTTGGATGTTGCTGTCGATCGAAAGGACGCAGATAAGAGTTGACAATAGGACCTCGTGCTTACAGGTATGCTCCAACTATAGACAGTTTGATACGAAAAATGAGGGTTGAGTAAATACATGTA
Organism: Cladosporium sp. IMV 00045; assembly: GCA_001931905.2. Lineage (NCBI taxonomy): Eukaryota > Fungi > Ascomycota > Dothideomycetes > Cladosporiales > Cladosporiaceae > Cladosporium > Cladosporium sp. IMV 00045. The sequence continues at coordinate 309 of MSJI02000736.1, read as the reverse complement.
TACGAACCATGACGATGTACTTTGATGGTTATCATCATGAACATGTCCTTTGTATGGATTTATTGATAGAAGCCTCAGGCATCAGGATACGACGCCAAGTCAGCGGGAGTGGCCTCGCTCCCGTCCCGTTCGCAAAGCCCACCCACGATTTCCCTTTGCTCGAACTTCTCAAATTTGCCCTTTTGATCTTCTTGACAAGCGACCTTCGAACCACCAACGGCCATACCATCGTCGACCCGACAAGATGAAGTTGAACATCTCCTACCCGGCCAATGGCTCCCAGAAGCTCATCGAGATCGAAGATGAGCG
>MSJI02000735.1:0-46194 GCA_001931905.2 Cladosporium sp. IMV 00045 | reverse complement strand
AGAGCGGCAAGAACAGGTGGTTCTTCACCCCTCTGAGTGAGTACACCCCAGAAGAGAATAATGGACATGCTTGGAGAAATCGGAACGGTATACTGACTGTCTTTCAACAGGATTCTAGAGGTTGCGCGCAAATGGATGGAATGCAAACAACAGCTGGGATGCGGTTCGGAGTTCACTGTGTGCTAGCGGAAGTCTAGCTTGAATGCAAAGCCTTTCTTGCCACGTCAATACCTTTATGTCGAACCTCCCACAGCCTCAATTACCTATCTTATGAGCGTTAACGGACAGACCTTTTTGTCTCCATGACCGTCAAAAGTTTCTTTCATTTGCTTCTCTTAACCTGTGTCCTAGGCCCGTCGACCTTCCTCGAACACTCAGCATCGAATCCCCATCCGAAACTCGTCACATCCACGAGGCGTTTCTCAGCATAGCGATCACGCGGACACTCGGCCAATACGGAGGCTTGTAAAGCGAAAGCGACAGAAGGTGGACTGCAGTCTCTCAATATACGCATATGCAACACGATCGAGGGATTGGATGAGAATTGTCTGCGCTGAAGTGGTATCGTGAGATACACATGGCAAGTTTGATCAAGAGGACCTGCGATGGTTAATCTGCAGCAATGCAGTAAAGTGGACTGGCAGCCATTGAAAATGCTACGCATGATACTGTTCAATCATTCACGTTGCACACACCAGCCTCTTCGATCAGCAGACGCCTTGACGCCTACGGACACCCATTGGGCCACGCCATGAGGCGCATTTGCTGTCAGAACAACTGCTGGCACCATCATGCTCCTGGCAATTCTCACTGCTTTGACTATGTGTCCATTCAAGTGATCGCTCAGCGGCTGTGGAACATTACGTTTCTTTGCACCGCCGTTGCTCTTGAAGTCATTCTCATGCTCCGTTCTCCTAATTATTTCAGCAACGAGGGATCGCATGATTTCATTAAAGTGGCATTAGGTTGCTACCTTATATGCTAGGATCTGCTCAAGACGAGACGCCTCACCACACGTGATACGTCTGCCTTCCCTGCTTGGCGACATGCACCTTGAGATCAATATGGTTGCCGACATGGGAACTACTATACTACTAATAGTGTACTCGCATATTGAAGGTCCCCCACGTTTACAAACCGGCTGAATCAGTGCAAGATGTAGTGCTGCAGTCAGACTGAAGTACACACTGCTTGCGCTAGGCCAGCTGCGATCAGAAGCGATACCCCGCCCAAAAGCAATTCGTGCTACTGTCAGCCACGAACACACAACCACTCGCAACTTCCACAAGCTGAGCGACTAGCAGCCTCGGCCAGCCATTTCCTTGACGATTGCACACGAATGCAATGTCAGATGCGGGGTCATTCATCAATTGCGTCGCCTTACTGATTTATAGAAGCAACCGTTGAAGATGCTTTCACGTTTCCTATTGACGTGACTACACACAAGGCATACAGAAACAAACTCATATACCTCACGATTCCAACAAGAAGCAGACATGGGTCTTCCAGAAAAGCAAAGAGCCGCGGTCAAGTCCGGTTCAGGTCATGAAGCCAAGGCACCTGTTCAAAGTGTTGCTGTTCCGCAAGAACCAGGTCATACTTGAAACACCTCACGATTCCTAGACCCTCAACTGACTATGCTACCAGGCCCCGGCCAGATCCTCGTCAAGATCAACTGGTCTGGTCTCTGTGCCTCGGATAAATCACTGCTGCACGACGAATGGTCTGCGTTCGGCGTCAAAATGCATGACGACTCGTGCGGCATCGCTGGCCACGAGGGTGCCGGTGAGGTTGTTGCCGTCCACCCGGACGTGCAGGACTTGTGGCAGCAGGGTGACAGAGCCGGCATCAAATGGGTTGCGAGTACGTGCAAGCACTGCGAGTTTTGCTTGAACGGCACCGACGAATTGCATTGCCCCAAGCAGAAGAATTCAGGTTTCACCGTCCCGGGCACTTTCCAGGAGTACTGTCTTGCCGATGGGAGATATGCTACTAGGTAAACTGTGGGCTCTTGCGGGCCGTTCTTGTATTATGCTTTCTGATGCATCTGTAGGATACCCGAAGGCGTGTCCGACGAAGAGGCGGGCCCCATCATGTGCGGCGGTGTCACCGCGTACGTTGCTTGCAAGCGCAGCGCCGTACGTCCAGGTCAATGGCTCGTCATCACCGGTGCCGGTGGCGGCCTGGGACACCTCGGCGTGCAATACGCGAGAGCCATGGGCATGCGTGTGATTGCCGTCGACGGCGGAAAGGAGAAGGGCAAGCTGTGCAAGGAGTTAGGCACTGAGGAGTACCTTGACTTCACAACTGTCAAAGATATGGGTGCTGAGGTCATGCGCATTACCAAGTACGGCGCTCAAGGCGCAATAGTCTTCGCTGCTTCCAGGGAGAGCTATGCCGCTGCTCCGGGCTTCTTGCGTCCTGGCGGTACGATGGTCGCTGTGGGTTTGCCTGGCGATGCTACTGTGCTTGCTGGCGCCCCGCCGGTTATGTTGGCTCTGAAGAGATTGAATATCGTTGGAAGCGTGACTGGAACGCTGAAGGTCCGTTGCTGTCTCATGTCCGTCTTGCTCACTTAGTTGATCGTGCTGACGTGCTTTGCAGGAAGTTGAAGAAGCGTATGCGCACCACGACTGAGTCCGTTTGAGAGCTTACATTGCTGACTTGATCGATAGCCTCGATTTCACCGCCAGGGGATTGGTCCGCCCAATCCTCACCAAGGGAACGCTGGATGATGTGGACAAATTCGTCGAAATGATGATCCAAGGGAAATTGCCGGGCAGGGCTGTGCTGAAGGTTGCCGCTTGATAGCGGTTGGGACTTGAGCCACCTGAAGCCACCTTGTAATGAGTTGGCTTCGACGGCTGTGTCTCTTGGCAGCAGATGGTGGGTTGGCAGGATATGGTATCAAGGAGAGTCACTGAGACTGTCTTATCAGCACTGTGTAGGAAGCTCGGGGTGACCGCTGTGATAACTATGATCGGCCTGTTTATGGTATGGTCATATCCTGAATCTTTGTTTTGCAGTATCACCGGAACATCTGAGAGCCATGGAAGGATCCTATCATTACTTTTATAATCGATCATATGACGAGCAAACATTGAGACTTTTGTTAGACTTCTAAGGAGGCGATGGTGTATGATGTCGGATTTCTCGATTCCTGAAAGTCATCCGGCATCACGAGTAGCCGTCCCAGGAAGCATTCGCCGAAAAGGTGTGACGTGAGTGTGTCTTGAGAACTTTAGGGTTAGGGTTGAGGTTAGCCGCTAGCAAGTCGAACCAATGATGTTTACTATTGAGTTTTACAGCGCCCTGCAAGGATTTTAAGTCTAAAACCCTCATTCTGTTGATTATTTCAAAACGGAAGCTCCGGATCTCAAGTCTTGGTTTTTTCGTACTTTTTGCAATTGATTTCAGCAGCATAGCCACGAAATTGGTGCAGCGAGCAGTCGGTTCACTCACACGGCTGTCTCACAGCGGAAAGGGTCCGGGCGACAAACCGCAGCCGTACAAGTTACCGACGTGAAATACACACAATTACCCATATAGCCGTGGCAGTGTGATGTAAGTCGCCCCCGACTGGAATGTGTATAATGGTCTGCAGTATGAACCACCTCGGGCTTATGCCCTGCTCAAACGGCAGGCATACGACTCGCGTTCACTTATCCACGACACCATGCCAGAACCAGCAGTACGACAGAGAGCATCGAAAGCATGCGTCAGATGCAACAAGCGCAAGCTCAAGTGTGATGCAGTCCAGCAGAATGGCCCTTGTAGCCGCTGTCGCATGGATCGCATAGAGGGCTGCGTGCTGGGAACATCTCGCCGCGGCACATATATCCGCACTCGCAAACATCGAAGCAAAGATTCTCACTTGGATCGTGGCTCGTCATGCGATCAAGAGGTCCAGGATGATTCAAATGCCTCGCTCGTCACGGCGCAGGGCTCTCAAAATGGCACCGACAACTCACCGCGAACAGACATCTCCGATGGTGACAGACCGGAGCGATCAATCTCCTCCATGTTCGAGAGCTTTGTCGAGGCCAATGACCATGACCAGCACAGAGCAGCTGCTCAACTGGGAGTCATGCTTCTAGGAGAGCATTCACCCCTGACATTTGTCCTCAAGGAAACACATTGCAGCCAGCGAACAGATCTTCACAATGTCAACATCGATGTGTCGAGGAGCAGAACGCCGAACGAACATTCGCGAAAGAGCCATCCTGAGCACCTCTCTTCACAGGACATCGACTACCTCACGTCGCGAAAAGCCTTCCAGACCCCCGATCCAGGCTTGGAGAAATCGCTAGTATCGGCGTTCTTGGAGAGATTCTACCCACTATACTCAATCGTGGACAGGGAAGAGATACTGCGACGACACCAAAATCAAAGCATCCCATACATCTTGCAACACGCGATGTGTCTGATCGGTGCCACGTTCTGTGATATCTCTGTCATCCTCAGATACGGATTCGACTCTAGGATTCAGGCACGGAGAAGCTTTTATGACAAGGCCAAGATCTTGTTCGATCTGGAGTATGAAAGAGACCGGATCGTTCTACTGCAGACAGTCATCATGCTGTCATTCTGGGGTCCGCATATGGACAGTCCCTGGAACCCGTGTTCTTGGATCGGATTCGCGTGCACCATTGCGGCATCCCTCGGACTGCACAGATCTACTTCAGGGAGCTATGCTACTATAAAGGACAGAGGCCTAATCAGACGTCTTTGGTGGACATTAGTTGTACGGGACTCGTACTGCGCTGCACTGATGGGAAGGCCTGCTCGCGTAGACTTATCTCAATGCGACGTCGACCCGTTGAGCACTTGTGACTTCGCCGAGGCCGCTCAATCAACAGGCGAACCTCCAAATCACGCACTGTACCAAATACAGGTCGCTCGGCTATCAATGATCCTCCGCCAGATCATCGCCAAATGTCCAATGGCGGATGTGCACCCAAACCGCTCAAGCCACCTCTACCAGATGCTGAGCCAATGGTTAGCCCAGGTGCCTGCTGCCATCGCCTTCGATCCAGGAACGACAGGGCACGGGAACTTGTTTGCAACATCTCTGAAGCTTCTCTATCATTATCACGTTCTGTTCATTCATTTAAAATGGCCCGAACAAGAGCTTCAAGGTCCCGAATATGGCGCCAACTTGAATGTTTCCGCAGCCTCATTGGCAGAGTCATCTGCACAAGTGCTATCGTCAACAGCATCCATATTGGTTACAAAGAAAGTTATCGCGCAACTACCCCATGAGTTGTTCACAGGATTCTTCATGGCAGGTATCGTGTTTTACCGCCAACTACGACAAGCCAACAGCTTCAACTCCCACTCCGCTCGAGCTTCTCTCGACAATTGTCGGTTGCTACTCAACGAAGTCCGTGAGATTTTCGATCCTACAAACTGGGTTATGAAAATATTCGGTTTCCTCCTCGCAAGCAAGACCGATGAAGATCGCACGAGACCTTCCCCAGAAGAACCTCAGTACGAACACGATGACCAAATGGCCGCCGAAACGCCTCATCTCATTTACGGCACGGGGGTAAACCATTTTAACAATGTCGGAGCGTCAATGCCAGACAATGTGTATGATCTGTTCTCAATGGACTGGCAGCAGCTTCCTGACGACGATGTCCTCAACAGTTACAACGATATGTGGTTCACGCCGGATATGCTGACTGGAATCTGAGATGCGGATGAGAAATATGTTGCACATCAGCGGTGCTTGCAACTCTCAGTTCATTGTCGATAAAAAGCCTTCCCTCGTCTCCTGTGTACAAGAAGTAGTCTAGTCCTTGTGTTGCATGACTTACAAAAAGCAAGCATTTACCTGAAGGTTCTGGAATTTCGCCAGCCGCCTACTGTTTATGAATTATTTATCAGGCTACAAGACGGCCAGAATTATACCTCTTTGACCAACCTGCAATGTAGGCTTCCACTCCCAGGCAGGCAATTAGATGGATGCATCGGCTTCTGCAGAGCTCAGTGTTTCAATGAAGTGTGATATGTTCTTGTTGCTTCGTTGGTTTCTTGTTGTAAGATTTGAATAACGGCTTCCTTCTATGTGGTGCGAACTGGCTTGTTGTGCCCCCATACGCTCGAACACATCATGTACGATATTATGCTACCAAAATACATGTGACTGTAGTCAAGTTTACCTTCATGTTTCCTTGGTTGCGTTTCTTGGGCATCTCATCACATGCCGCGCTTTCCAGCGGGGACTTCGAATGACGTCGGTGGCCCGCCTGCTTCCTGCCTCCCGGCACCGATAGAAATCGACGAGCAAGAATTGTTGCTCTACTCTCTCGCCTTGGAATATCGATTGATCTAATCCTTGTCAGCAATTACGAATCCCTCCAAGTCTATCTGAAACGCCGCAGCACGCAGACGCCTACAGAAAAGATCGTCATTCCCAAAAAGCCGATCACACAGACCCTTTCAACATGTGGGTAAACAATGATGTACACCGGTAGCAACATATTGCTTGGGCACCGTTCGTGTACTTTCGTTTCCAGCGGCAGAGGGCTGAACTAGCACAGGAACATCGGCCGCTCTCACTCTGTTCGTTCGAAGAACAGCACGTCCTCCGGGGCCACATCAAGCAAGCCGCATTTCTCTCTTGCCTCGCTGCGCGGCGTCCAACAACCGGAACTCTCCAAGCGCCTTTACCGACTGATCAAGTCCGAGAACCATGCTATTAGTGCTTATGAGAACGCTTCCAAGGAGGGTGCCTCCATCGCCGGACAACTGAGCGACTGGGGCGAGAGCACCGAGGATGAAGCGCTGAGCGATATCAGTGACAAGCTGGGTGTGCTGCTGGCCGAGATCGCAGAGCAGGAGGATCTCTTTGCTCAGGGCTTGGAGGACAGCAGAACTGTCTTGAAGCAGATCCGTAACACGGAAAGCTCAGTGCAGCCCAGCCGTACGCACAAGCAGAAGGTAAGACAGGCCAATGTATGAGCACCAGTGGCCGCCACGATTGCTGACACAGCAACCTTCAGATCCAAGATGAGATCCAGAAGCTCAAGTACAAAGAGCCCGAATCCACCAAGCTCGTAACTCTCGAGCAGGAGCTCGTCCGCGCCGAAGCGCAATCCCTCGTTGCCGAGGCCCAGCTCACCAACATCACCCGCCAGAAGTTCAAAGAAGCTTACGACGTCCACACCGCCGCGATCATCGAGCGAGCCGAGAAGCAAATTCTGCTTGCCACCCAAGCGCGCCAGCTCATCAACATGCTCGACGACACGCCCATCGTTCCAGGCGAAGAGCGCCCCTCTTACGACGCCGCAGAAGCCGCGAGGCAGACTCTCAACGACGCCGAGCAGGGTCTGAGGTCGTGGCAGCCGAGCCACGAGAGGATCAACATGCAGAGCGGCAAGTTGGGCGCGAACGCCATGCCCGGCCAGCCAGGCGGTGACTCCGAGGTCAACGCGGTGACCGGAAGCGCCAACGTCGTGCCCCCGAACAACGAATATCTGAGCGAGGAGCAGCGCATCGAGGCCATGGAGAGGGCGCAAGAGGAAGCTTCGAGCACGGCGCCTTACTCGAACGTCACCAGCTCGGTGCGGTCGGAGAGTCCTGTTCAGAAGCCCTCTGTCGCATGAGGGCTGGGAAAATGATTGCGCCTTTTATCGCGGTCTCCGAAATCTCACCTTTTGCATTTAACGTTTTCAGTGTCTTATGTCGATGCGTTCATACGGATTATGACGAATCTTGTATACAGTAGCTTATGTCCAACCTGCATGAGACTTTCTTTCTAGTGTCACACAGCGCAAACACAACACCATGTTATGCGAATCTGCCAAAAACCTGCTCTACTATTCAGTGCCCTCTATGTCGCCGAGACACATATCGTTCCCAGGCGGCCGTCCTTACCCAAAGCCAACACGTCCGTCCACCACAGCAGCCGAAGTCACATATACTTCTCCCTAGCATCATAGAAAGCCTGCCTCATGAATTCTTCCATGGCATCGGCGCTTCGGAAGATGTCCATTTCTTGCTCGAACATCTCCTTGCCGTTGAAAGAGGCGCCTGGTTGGGTGTCTTGGGGCAAAGGAACCGTGCGAGCAGACACGTGCGTTCCTTCTGCTGTTCGGCCTGGGTCTTTGCTAGGTCCGTACATGTCTCTAGGAGGCTGGATGGTCTTGACATTTGGGATGCCGTCAGACTCTAATTCGTGTCCGGTAATGATAGGTCGTGCATTTTCAGAGCCGATATCGGAGGCGTTGGAAGGCCGTGGGTTTGTGCGTGATGTGTGCTCTGCTGCTAGAGTCGTTCGCTTCTTAAGGCGATGATGTTCCTGCTGATATGCATTGACACTGCGTTCTCGTATGTGACGGTGTCTGGTCGGTATTCGTGAGTTGGGAGAAAGGCTTGCTTGTTGCTCTAGCAATAGCTCGTCGATTGCAGTCTCGATTCGAAAAAAGCGCTCTGCTGTATCCGGTGGGTCGAGTAGTTGGCCTTCCTCTGGGCCACTTTGATGCACTAGACTCTGTCGCTTGACCTCATCCAAAGCGGCTTCCAGTCGTAGAAATGCCTCAGCAGTGTTTGGAGGATCGAGAAGGTTCTCCCTGCTGGCTCTGATTATGCGAAGAAATAAGCGAGAGGCTGTGGGCTCTGTAGGAGGCCATGGTTCGTCGCGGTAGCGGGTCGAACTTTCCGATTTATCCATGGCAGAAACTAGAAGGGTCTAAGAGAACTCGGCGAGAGGAGTGAATAACAGCCTGAGCGACCTTGTGAAATCCTCAAGGTGGGCGGTACATGAAGATATTGCTGGAAGCAATGTCGTTAAGATCGCGTTGATGACAGGCGAGCCATTTTGTTTGTCCAAACTCAAACCCAGTGACTGACGGGGCAAGCGTGGTGAGTTTGCAAAATAATTCATCCACGTCATCTCTCCAGGACACGAGAACGGGCACATGAGCGTGTGATTGTGTCAAGGCCGGCCAGCACACAATGTCCAGTGCGTGCTGTACTTTGATGGCGATCATGCTATACGGATAGAGCTTATGGCGTCGAGGTCTCATTTTTGGCTATGCATCTTCTGCGCTGCCAAGCTGAAGAGGGCCACGGAAGACATGAAGAGAACCAGGTTGTAGAACTATGCAGGATCAGTATATATGTTCCCCACGTATTCTATGATTTAGCGAGCCTACAGCGTTTCGAGAGTATGCACTCTCCTCAGCATCAGATCGAGCCTCGACGAAGAGGCGACGCAGGTTTGGTAGATTCGAAGCCTGTAAGACGTTAACATGAGCAACATTCTCTACGTTTCATCGATCAGTATACATACCATGGTATTTTTATGTTTCAGATCGTATTCCTCTGCAGAGCCGCGTGTTTCGTCACTAGGTGAAGTCGAAGCCCCATCATGCAGCCTCTTGGCGCGCCCGCTTCGTCGAGCGGCCAAAGCTTACCATCACCATCCCGTCAATGGGGAATGTGAGGGTTGACACGAAGCGGCAACTTTACCACTGCTCTCGGCCGACATCTCCTGCTCACCTCATACATCTCTTGTACAGCGCTTTGACATCTACCACGAACTAATAAACGAATCGCATACGCCGAGCCGCTGACGCAGCGACCGCCGAAATAGGACCCTGGGAAACCCCCCATTCCTTGAATACACCTTACGCACCTGCGACGGTGCACACAACAACACCTTGTCGAACGATTTGATAACAGCACAACGACGACATGGCGGTCAACAGACTGCGAAGCGCTCTCGCAGCGCCTAGAAAAGGCGAGACATTCGAACTCCGATCCGGTCTGGTCTCTCAATATGCATGGGAGCGCAAAGAGGCAATCCAAAAGACGATTATGTCCATGACTCTGGGCAAGGACGTCTCGTCGCTCTTCCCGGACGTACTCAAGAACATCGCCACGCAAGATCTTGGACAGAAGAAGCTGGTCTACCTCTACTTGATGAATTACGCAAAGTCGCATCCGGACCTTTGTATATTGGCGGTGAATACCTTTGTGCAAGACTCGGAGGATCCTAATCCTCTGGTAAGAGCTTTGGCTGTGCGGACCATGGGTTGCATTCGGGTGGAGAAAATGGTCGATTATATGGAGGAGCCGCTGAGGAAGACGCTCAAGGACGAGTCGCCATATGTGCGCAAGACGGCTGCACTTTGCGTCGCGAAGCTGTTCGATTTGAACCCGGTGCTTGCTGTTGAGGAGGGCTTCATTGAGACTCTTCAGGAAATGATCGGTGACAGCAACCCGATGGTCGTTGCGAACGCTGTGACTGCTCTTGCGGAAATACACGAGTCCGCGCCCGAAACAAACGCACTGGTTGTGACGAGCACGATTCTGAAGAAGATGCTTCTTGCACTGAACGAGTGTACGGAATGGGGACGTGTCACTATCTTGACGACGCTGGCCGACTACCAAGCACAAGACACCAAGGAGGCGGAGCACATCTGCGAGAGAGTAAGCCCACAGTTCCAGCACGTCAACCCTTCGGTTGTTCTAGCAGCTGTCAAGGCTGTCTTCATGCATGTCCAGCGTGTCGAGGACCCCAAACTTCATCAACAATACATCAAGAGAATGTCGCCTCCTCTGGTCACTCTTGTTTCGTCACAACCCGAGGTGCAATATGTTGCACTCAAGAACATCGATCTCTTGTTGCAGAAGCAGCCCGGTATTCTGGACAAAGAAATGCGTGTGTTCTTCTGCAAGTACAACGACCCGCCATACCTCAAACTCACAAAGCTGGAGATCATGGTCCGAATAGCAACTCACAACAACGCCGACCAACTGCTTAACGAGCTGAAGGAATACGCGCTGGAAGTTGACATGGACTTTGTCAAGAAAGCGATCCGCGCGATTGGTCAGGTGGCGATCAAGATCGAAGAGTGTGCCGAGAAGGCGGTCAACGTGCTACTTGAGCTTATCAACACTAAGGTCGGCTACGTGGTGCAGGAAGTGATTGTTGTCATCAAAGATATCTTCAGACGGTACCCCGGTTACGAAGGCATCATCCCCACGCTCTGCCAGTGCATTGACGACTTGGACGATCCGGATGCGAGAGGCAGCTTGATCTGGATCGTGGGCGAGTACGCCGAGAAGATCTCGAACGCCGGCGACATTCTCGCAGGCTTTGTGGACGGTTTCGGCGAGGAATTCACACAGGTTAGTGATATAGTATCTTCAGGCTCTGACAAATTACTGACAACCAACAGACCCAGCTCCAAATCATCACGGCAGTCGTCAAGCTGTTCCTGAAGAAGCCAGACGAGTCGCAAGGCCTCGTGCAGAAGGTGCTGCAAGCAGCCACAGCAGAAAGTGACAACCCCGACATCCGCGACAGGGCCTACGTCTACTGGCGTCTTCTTTCGTCAGACCCTCAAGTGGCAAAAAACGTCGTCCTCTCCACCCGCCCGCAAATCACCAGCACAATACCCGTCCTGCCCACGCCTCTCCTCGACAACCTCATCCCTCACCTGTCAACTCTCGCATCAGTCTACCACAAGCCCCCCGCCGCTTTCCTCGGCCAAGGCCGCTCATCCGCCCTGCAAGCCGCCGCCATCGAAGAAGCCAAGCAAAACGCGCGAGAGAACCCCATCGCGGCCGCCGCCGTCTCCGCCGCCGTCGCAGGCGTCAACTCCAACCCAGCACCTCAGTCCAACACAGAAAACCTGCTCGACATCGACTTCGACGGCGCCGCTCCCGCTTCATTGCAGAAAGAACCAACCGGCGGTTCAGGTCTGGAAGGTCTTGCTGGCACGCCACAGCGCGTGGCCAGCCCGAGTGTCACTTCGCCCAGCGTGCCTAGTGGTGGTATGGACGATTTGATGGGCATGTTTGGCAACACGAACGCGCCGGGCCCTGCGAACGGCGCTGGTGGTAGTGCGGATCTCATGAATGGCTTCGCCGGCATGGATCTCAATGGAGGTCAGCCGCCGGCGCCTCAAGCCCAACTGGATGCGAGTGCAGGCGGTGCGGGCGAGCAGAAGAAGACGAATGAGGATCTGCTTGGTTTGTTTTAGGGGAGTGAGCGAGTGATTGAGTGGAAGGTGTTGCGGAACGAGAGCGTGAGATGAACATCTGCTTGTCTTTGACGAAGCGAGTCTTAGCATTGTAGTAGGGAGGAAGCGATTTGATGGGCATAGCCGGCTGCTGTGAGGCTACCTATCGTAGAACGTGGAGAGAAAAAGAAACGACGATTTTGAACATCACTTTTGATTGATGCCTTTTGACGTTACCATTTATAATTTCCTTAATTCTCAATCACGAGCACATGATACAAACCTGCCACCACAGTAAAGCGCAGTAATTGCCCATTGCATTGCATCAATCGCATGCATGCATGCATGCATGCATGCAAGGAGATCAAGCAAGATCGACAAGCTTCATCAAGAACGGGTACCTGGCCTTTCCGCTGCCGCTGCCCGCTGGACTTCTTGCCAGCTGGAGCTTCGGGGGAGACAGATAGAGACAGATAGCCAGCCAGCCAGCCATAAACTCCATGATCGATTGCGGAGAGGACAGTTGATCGAATTATTTGCAACGATCCTCCCTTGTTGACGTCTTCCTTTCCTGTTTCCAACGGCAATAGGTTGAGTCCCTCGATTTGACCACCGGCACAATTACGACTGCTTGAGATAGGTCGCGGTCTCTCTACGACTCTCTTTCAACTGGCATAGGTGTTGACGTCTACTAGACGTTCGATACCTTCCTTCCTCTCGACAGGGCCGCCTTTCGTTTTTCGCTATTACCTTAACGATGCAGCACTAGGATTGCACGCACGCAAGACCGATTCTCGAATCACATGCCTCGATAAAAAGCGCAGCGAATCGAAAGCGAATAAACCCGAATCAAACCAACCCCATTGAAACCACCTCTCCGCCGCCCAACAAAACAACACAACCAACCTCTCCTCAACTCGCAAGACGGCAACCATGATCGCCCGCCTCGCCCTAACCCTCCTCATCCTCCTCCCCCTCCTCGCCCTCGCCGCAGAAGACTACTACAAGCTCCTCTCCGTGCCCAAAGACGCCGACAGCCGGCAACTGAAAAAGGCCTACCGCAAGCTCTCCAAACAATTCCACCCAGATAAGAACCCCGACGACGAAACCGCGCACCAGCGCTTCGTTGAGATCAGCGAAGCCTACGACGTCCTCAGCGACGACGCCCTGCGCCGCGTGTACGACCAGTACGGGCACGAGGGCGTCAAGCAGCACCAGCAAGGAGGCGGCGGAGGGGGTGGAGGATTCGGGCGCGATCCGTTCGATGTTTTCAGCCAGTTTTTCGGCGGCGGGGGACATTTCGGCCGCGGACGCAGGCACGGGCCGGACATGGAGGTGAGGGTGCACATGCCTTTGAGGGACTTCTACGTCGGCGCCGAGCACGAGTTCCGCGTGGAGAAGCAGGTGATCTGCGAGAAGTGCAGCGGCAGCGGCAGCGAGGACGGCGAGAGGGAGACGTGCGGCAAGTGCAAGGGCCACGGCATGGTGGTGCAGAAGCACATGCTGGCGCCGGGGATTTTTCAGCAGGTGCAGATGCAGTGCGACGCGTGCGGCGGGCAGGGCAGCACGGTCAAGCACGCGTGTCCGGCGTGCGGCGGCGCGCGCGTGGTGAGGGGCGAGGAGGCGTATGATTTGCACATTGAGCCGGGCATGAGGAAGGGCGCGAGGGTGGTGTACGAGAACGAAGCTGACGAGAGCCCGGACTACGAGGCGGGCAATCTGGTCGTGACGGTGCTGGAGAAAGAGCCCGTGGTCTCCGAAGACGACGAGGCGTTCCGCAACGACGGGGCATTCTTCCGCCGCAAAGAGAGGAACTTGTTCTGGCGCGAGGCGCTTTCGCTGCGCGAGGCGTGGATGGGCGGGTGGACGAGGAATCTGACGCATTTGGACGGGCACATCGTCAGGTTGGAGAGGAAGCGCGGCGAGGTCGTGCAGCCGGGCGCGGTAGAGGTTCTTGAAGGCGAGGGAATGCCCGTGTGGAATCACGAAGGGGATGGGCCGGAGTTCGGCTCGTTGCACGTCGAGTACGTCGTCGTCTTGCCTGATCAGATGGAGAGGGGGATGGAGAAGGACTTCTTCGAGCTGTGGGAGAAGTGGAGGCTGAAGAAGGGAGTGGACTTGCACAAGGACTCTGGTCGGCCGGCGGTGCAGCATGATGAGTTATAGTGGATTGATGATGCGTGATGATAGAGAAGATAAATCTATTTTCCTGGTTGATATCATTTACGAGCCGATGATCTTGTCATGGGAACATTCAGACTTCGTTCGTACCATGTTGCTGATGTTGGCAAAGATTGATCCATACTAACAGTGAAAGAAGGCTCATGCATCCATGCATCTACATTCAGACGCAAGAGACACAGATGTTAACACGTCGCGAAGGCTTTCAAACTCTCAAGCAGGCAACAGAGTAGGCGAAGAGCGCAAACACATCGAAAGCACGCGATCGACTTGACCAAGGCAGTAAGGATATCTCATCATATACACATACACACTTCGACTCCAGCAAGTCCTTTCACCAAAGACCACTCACCCAGATCGAGGGAGAAACGCCATAGCTGTCAAACGAAGAGCAAAGCGAGGATATTGATACGTTCCGTCCCGATCCTTTTGTCCATCGCTAGGAACAATAAAATAAAATAATATAGCGATAGAAAGTCAGATTCCAAAGATCAACGCCATGCTGAAAAGGCAACAATAATACCCTGTTTTCTTGTACACATTTACTCCTTCCCTCCCACCACCCATTAAGACCCTCACAGACCATGCGCCGGCATACCAGCAGGATGCGCCTGCTGCTGCTGCGCGGCAGCATTGCTGTTACCCCAAAGAATCGTGTTCAACACCGAGTAAGGCGAGTGCTCGTCACCCGAGCCTGGGAAATCGGAGTTCGGCGTGTTGTACATGGTGGTGCCGTGCTCCAATTTCAGCGAGCCGTCGGCGTCGAGAGCAACGCCCGCGTCGTTGAGGTGGGCCTCGTAGCGGGCGCCGCCGGGGACTTCCTGGATGTTCAGACGGCGCAGGGCGGAGATGCCGCGTTGTAAGGGGGCGGCGATCTCTGACGGGTCGATGTTGGTGGTGATGTCGTGGATGGCGCTGATGAAGCGGGCGAGGAGGTGGCGCGCGCGGTCGTTCTTGGTGTGCTCGCCGAGGATGCCGAGGAGGAGGGCGGAGCCCAGACCGCGGTGGATGGCGGCCCAGGATTGTCGGGCGTAGGCGGTGATGTTGTTGAGGCCGAGGAAGGCTTCGACGGTGTTGGTCAGATTTTCCACGCAGAGAGGTTTGTACGTGGCTACTAGCTCTCTGGTCGAGTAACGATTGCTGATGGCTGGTCGGCAGAGCTCTGAGAGAGAGTAGGATGTGTGAAGATACAACGCCCAGTGCTCGAGGGTTTGCTGAGGCGATGTGCATTTCCTTGAGTCCCGAAGGTATTCAGCCGAATCTCTCATGAGCTGGCTGATAGTCTCTCTGTGCGTGGCAATCTTCTCGTGTAGTTCATGAGGGCTCAACTCGTTGATCCTCTCGCGATCGCGGACAATCTCAAGCCCGACTTGCACCAACGGATACATTGTCTTGTGGTACTCTGATATGGGTCCGTAGGCCATTGGCATCGGCATTGTGGTCTTTGTCGCGGTTGTCGGGCCTGAGGCACGGTCGTAGATGATCGAGAGTAGACTATCCTGCCAGACAACGCCCCACCAAAGTTTCGACCGGGGAAATACCAGCTCTGTTGGGATGCTCGGAGGACAAGGTTGGTGAATGCCGAGGCCTTGGGCCAATCTGATAGTCAGTCCATGCATTGCCCAGGCGGTGGCAGCGTTCATGTTATTTGTCAAGACATTTTGGATGATGAGCAGTGTTTGTACCGTTTCCAGACGGACTTGAGAAAGGAAGTTGACAATTCTCAAGCACTCCATCGCGCAGCAAACTAATCTTGATTAGCACGATTTCTACAACGTCAACTAGCATTAAACTTACTGTAAACTTGAGACGTCAACTCTCGCTCCTTGCGCTGCATCTGAGAGCTCTGCGCTCCACTCGCAAGAACGGCAAAGAG
This sequence comes from Cladosporium sp. IMV 00045, assembly GCA_001931905.2. NCBI lineage: Eukaryota > Fungi > Ascomycota > Dothideomycetes > Cladosporiales > Cladosporiaceae > Cladosporium > Cladosporium sp. IMV 00045. The sequence continues at coordinate 30,159 of MSJI02000735.1, read as the reverse complement.
GAGACCAAGCCAGTGGAAGTCCTGACCATATATCTGCTGCTCAGTGACGCCATCTCCTGAAGGATCTGACTCTGCGCGAACGACCAAGAATTGACTTAGCTCCTCTTCGAACAGCTCTAATTGCGCAAGACCAGGATATATCACGAAAGCCATGTCGCGATAGTACCGGAAGAACGACAGCGCTTGCGAGTCCGTGGGCAATGCTTTGGCGAGCTCTTGAGCTCTCGCGAGCGATCCATGAGGCAGACCCCACAAGTCGACGAAGGGATATGTCGCAGATTCATTGTCCAGGCCAAACATTGGCAGAATAGATTTTCCGAGAACTTCCTGCGCCTCGTCCAGATTCGTGTTACCGCCGTTTCGCATAGCGATGAGAAAAGCTGGTATTGAGCCAGCGCCGAAATGTACGACTTGGCCCTGAAACGGTCTTAGTCATGGGCAAATCTTGAAGAGAGAAGATTGAAGAAGAGAGAAGACAAACCTGGTCGTTCTTCGCATGGATGCCATGCATCGCAGCGTGCCTTTGGAAAAGCTGCGGCGCTTTACCATCGCCATTAGCCACCTGGCCGCCTTGGCTATCAATCCCATTGGCCTGAACATCATCGCCTCGCGAATACATAGCAGTGTCGGCAATTTCGCTAATACTCTGCCCGTTAGAATTTCGTGCGATTTCGTTTCGCAGCTCGGCGATCGAGTTCTCCAACCCATGCAATTTATTGCACAGCATGTCGAACTGGGCTTGGCTGAGAGTAACATTGCCAGGTCCTGCAGGAGCGGCGCCGGAAATTGCATAGCCATCTTCGGACCTGGGCATGGGAACTTGAGGCGCGGCTTGATCTGCATTCTGTCGCTTATTTGGGGGGTGATATGAGCAGAGCTCGGGGTGGTCTCTATCTCGACAAGTCTGACAGGGCCGGGAGAGATCGCATCTAGAAAATTGGTCAGTAATCATTGAACTTGCGCACTCTTCTCTACGTCAAATTTGAGAAACAACGGGGGCGCGAAAATGAGGCTAAGATACATGTAGAAACGCGAAGAACAAGAAAGTCAAAAAAGATAACATCGCAGCGAGACATACTTCACCTTCCTCTGCCTACAAGGATAACAAGCCTTGTGCTCTCTGGCCTTGCGCTTCTTGCGCAAGAATTCATCGACATCGCTCTGCGGCGGCATGGCGCCTTCCTGCACGGCGGCGGGGACGTTCATGGTGGGAGGCTGCTGCTGCTGTTGAGGGGGAGGAGGTGGATGCGAGGGCATCGGCGCGTGCTGGTAGGCGTCCATACTTGGCTGATGCGGTGGATGCTGGTGGTGCGGATGGTGGGATTTCGAGTCGCCAGCGGCGTCATCGTAAAGCGAAGGGTCGAGGGAGAAATTGCTGTTGCTCATGGTGACGGTGGTGATGAAGTGGTGGCCCGGGGCAGGAGGCCCTGCTGTGTGAGGCGGCGGGTGGAATTTGGCTGATGAGTTTCCAGACGAGAGGTGGTGGTGATGGGTGTTTTGATGGAGATGGTGGTAATAATCCGAGGCCGGCGATGCGACTGGAGGAGGATGTAGGGGTGGCGTTAGAGCGTGGAGCGGAGCGGGAGGGCCCGAAGGCTAGCAAGCGCGGCGGCTGTGGTGCGAGTGGGCGGTGGTGGGTGTCAGGGTCGCGCGATTAGAATGGGGTTTGATGATGATCGCGGATGCTGGTTCGGGTATGGCGAGGAGAGATGAAGTGCTTGCTTGCAGAGTGATCCGCACACGCGCACTGGAGCAACAGCGAAATTGCTCGCAGGTATTTGGAAGTGGTGGTGATGGGAAGACAAGCGTCCGAGCTGTCGGGCCCAATGGTGCGGAAAATTGGCGCGGTACTGTAGTAATTGGCCTTCCCAAGCATACGGCTCTAGACTTTGCAGGAGGATTCGACAGATTCGAGACGAGGAATCATGCTCCAATCTCCCTCACCAACAGACGAAACAAGTCTGACCTTCAAGAGCACAGGGGCCGCGAAAGTAGCGCGTCACGAAAGTGTTGGAGGTCCCGCCGAAGAAAGGGAAGGGAAATCCTGATACACGAGACAGCAGTAGGGCCAGTCATAGGGCTCAGCGAGCCTCGACGCGCGACGGATTTCGGCACGGAGGGATGTAGCGAGAAGTTTAACCTGAGGTCCACACATCCGCTATACCTCCACCGCCAACCACATCACCACCATTCGACGGAGGTGGTTCCTGACAAGAGTGCCTACCTCGGCATGCGTTTCGGTGTGAGTCTTCGTACGCTGAGATCGTCGCTTTCCGTGCTCTTGTCCTTGCGACTTTTGAAGCGTCAGATGGACCTCGGCGAGTATGCGATCGCTATTGGACTCGTCGTGGAAAGCGTATCGAGAATGGAGATGATTTGAAGGTTGTCTAGGGAGCTGATGTTTGACGAGATATACCCTGAAGATATGGCGATGGGCGAGTGTTATGATACAGGTCGTGATGCCGAATAAACATATCGAGCGGAATCTGGCATTGAAGCCCTGCAATGTGATGATATGAGATCAAATCAAGTGGTCATGAACTAATACATTTTCCACGGAGTAATTTGTTCCTTCTGCTTCTCGTAATCAAGCAAGCAGGAATTGCTTTTCGTAAATACTTCATTTCCTCAAGTACCGTCCCAAAAGACGCACAAAACGACCAAAGATTGGAACGCTATGCCCGCCCGCCCACGCTATGCAAAGAAATTCAAAAAAAAAAAAAAAAAAAAAAAAAATCGAACATATTGGGTATATATACGACAGAACCGAAAAGCTCTGCCCAAAGAAACACGGGAAATCGCCGTTCCGTGTCAAACATTTCCAAGAAAGAAGCCACAATCAAACTCCCGCTCCCCTAAGATCCACTTCCATCATCATCATCATCATCATCATCATCATCATCATCCTCATCATCACTGCTGCTACCGCTGCTAGACTCCGCATCCGAGCCCGCCAAACCCTGCACATCCATACTGTCGCTCGTGCGCGCAGGCTTGAGAGCCGGCGGCTCCGCCGAAACCGGGTGGTGCTGCTTCTTCCTCGCGTCCTCCTTCGCCTTGCGATACTCCCTCTTATCGACGCCGCTGGCGGGGCTGGCGAATCCGCTCCCACCGCCGGCGGTGGCGGCGGAGCTGCCTGCGGGGATTTCCTCGGCGAGGCGCTCGGCCATCTCAGCGTCGTACTGGCGTTCCTTGCGCAGGACGGCTTCAGGGTCGGCTTCGCGGGCTGTGGCGAGGAGGTCGAGGGAGCTGTCGGATTCGGCGTCGTCGTTGTCGGCGTCGTCGTCGTTTTCGTCGTCGCCCATTTCTTCGTCTTCATCCTCGTCGTCCGCGTAGAACATGTTCATGGTCTGAGGGGCGGTGGAAGGCGGGAGAGCGCCGGGCGATGCAGGCGAGATCGACATGTCGTCCTCTTGCGAGCTCTCGTCGTCGCTGACCGATTCGTCGTTGGGCATGAAGCAGAGAGCTGGCGGGAGGGCGGATGGTGGGTGCTCGGTGCGCTGCACATTAAGGTATTGCTGGGCGACCGCGGCGCGGACTTTGCGCTCTGGGTTATCGCTTTGCAGGATCTTGGAAAAGCGTTCCGGGATGTTCTTCGTTGTGTTCTGGAGAGGTATGGCAGGAGCCTCTGCCTGGTCGACTAGGGCGTGGCGACTGTCGACGGTGATGGCGAAGTTGTCCGCAGGATACACGCCGCCCATGCCTGTCACCTCGAGGTCGATGGGAGGGGCGGTGTTGTTGTCGCCAGCTCGGTGGGGCGGAGACTGTCGTGGGAACGCAAGCTCCAAGGAGTCCGGGATAGGATTGTCAGCGAGATCCATGGGCTCTGGTAGCGCTGTTGCTTCTTCGAGAGGTCCTCGCTTTTCGAAGATCTGATCCGGTACCTCGTGAACAGGCGTTTTGCCGACTGGATCAAGATACAGTGGTCTGTAGCTCGGGGCATCGATGTTTCCGGTGGGTTTAGAGTCGCCGCTCAAGTCTGTACAGAAGCGAGCGTTGTTGTAAAAAATGATGGGTCCGTTGTCATGTCTCTTTTTCTTTGTGGAAGTTGTTCGCATACCGGAGCTTGTCATTGCCGAAGAATCGCCACCGACCTGATGCATGTTGTAAGGCGAGTCTGTGTCCTCTTCGACGTCCGAGGATAAGGCGCCGCTGTCCTCCGAGGCAGAGCGATGCGAGAAAAGGGGCGTGTACATGAGCCTTCCAAGCTCTTGATGGCGCTTCCGAACAGAGGCATCTTGCTTTCTTTGTGAAGACGGAACGAACCTTCCAGCCTGCTGTCCATTGGCAAGCTTCATTTTCTTTCGAGGACTCTGTCCATCGTCTTCATCTGTGCGATCCCTAGAAGAATCGCCACCGTAACTGCTGGTCTTGGTGATCCTTGAACCGCCCTTCCAGCGTACCTTGCGGCCATCCTCGGATACTTCGAAATGGTCACTGCTTTCGGCGACTGCCTTCCGAACGAATTCAGGTGTAACATGAATAGTATGTAGCTGCGCCATATTGATCAGAAGGTTCAAGTAAATCCAACCGTGGTCGTCTTGTGGCGACCGGTCCGGGTCTTGGGGCGAGAACCCAAGATGACGAATGTAGCTAAGGTTCTCAGCAGGAACTTGAGCACGATCAGGATCGAGATCCAGTGGCCTGGTCGGTCGTTGTTCTTCCGAGTTTGCACGTGGGGAGCCATCGGCAAAATCATGTTCAGCAATATGCTCGGCTCCGTGGTTGTTGTTCGCGTCGCTTCGTGTGGGCGCTGTTCTTCTCTTCTTATTTCCGATGTCAAGGGGATCTTCAGTCTCTTGATCCATGATGGCGGATTCACGCGAACCCTCTCCGCCAGCCTGCTGACCGTTGGCTTCGATTGCACTTCGATCAGCGTCAGCCGCCATTTGCGAGACATCCTGTTGTTGCAAAGCTTGATGGTGAGGCCCGGCTAGTGCGTCTGTGCCGGCAAAGATCTGCTCTAGGCGGCGGACAACCAACTTCTTCTTCGCACGCTCACTCATGGCCTCAGGGTGCTGTTGAGGCAAGAGGCCCTCAGGAATGTGGTGAAGAAACGACTGTATGTTCTGCTGGCGCGATTTTGCGGCCTGGGCGACATGTCTGTGTTTGCTGTCGCCGCCTGAAGGAGCCGACGATCCCTGCCCCGACGCAGACATGGATGCATACGCAGAGTCGGTGTTGTGAATGGAGGCTTGCGAAGATGCCGTGCCGTGAGTTTTGAGGCTCGGCAAGATGCCTTCATACCCATTTCTTGGGAATTCCGAACCACTCTTTGTGGAAAGGCTGCCAGCGAAGTTTCGTAAGAGCTCCTCCAGTTCACGCTTCTTGTCGGGCTCCAGGCCATGGACTCTAATCTCGAACAGTTTTTCGTTCTTCAGGTGAGCATCGTGTAGCTTCTCGTATTTCTTCAACCTTCTCTTGAGCTTCTTGTTCTCTACCGTCAAATCATCGATGACACCACGGAAATCCTCAGCGCTGCTTCCTCCGTCGGTGCCAAGGTTCATGTGTCCGGTTCTTAGTGGGAGGGATTGGGCTCCATCTTGACCCATATACTGGCGCAGGCGTTGTAGCTGGTCCGGTGGGCTCTCCGAGGAGGAACCATTGCGCATGAAGAAAGGAGGATCGTTATCGGCATAGGATGCGCTGTTGTCTCTTACGTCGTTGTTTGATTGATCAAACCACTTGTCGGCGTTGCTGCTCTCCCCCGAGCTTCCCCTCCCATTGAGGGGACGCAAGCTCGAAGGCGAGCCATCGCTGTTCTCGGTCTTGTTGGAATTTTGATCGGTTGAGCCACCTCGGCCAGTCCCATAGCTAGACTTGCCCTGCATCTTGGACGATCGCGGGGCGAAGGCTTTGGGGGAATGACGGAGAGAGACGGAGCGATGAGCAGGAGGACGGCGAGGATTGAGCATTGAGGGTCGAGGGTTCTCGGTCGATGGGATCACGCTTCTTGGGTGGGAAGTCGACATGATGGGTAGAGAGAATGACTGGCAGCCGAGGATGTGTGCGCTAGTGGTGTGGGACGTCCATATGGGCCAGGATATTGGCGCTGGCTATAGTGGGCGGTGCGTGGGAGTCGAGGTCGGGTTGCTTGTAGGGAATGGATATCGATATGGTGTTCGGGTGGTAGGAGGTGTTGTCGTGTCGTGAAAAAGCCCGGGAGTGAGTCGAGTGGCACGGTGCGAAAGGGCGAGGGAGGAGCAAAGCAGAAAGCAAACGCCAGACGGGTGGTCTGTCGCCAGACACTCTGGGCAAATCGGTGATGAGTGAGGTGGGCGTGGAGATCTCAGGATTGCAGGTATCGGAGCATCGATCAGATGGGATTGACCATGAGCCAGCCGTACTGCTGACTGACACAGCCAGGCCAGCAACCAGAGGCAGGCTGGCCAGAAGGGCTGACATGGCCCAGCGATGGGCCAGCGCAAGCACGGCGGCCCTCTCGATCGCGAGGCCCTTGAGTGAGGTTCTACAGATCGTGAGCGCACAAGCCGCATCTCTGCTTCAGCCAAACGCTCACACCACGCTAGAGCCCGCCACTACTGCCCGCTCTTCGGCTGCAGCGCCCGAACCCGCTCGATGCCGATGAAGCAGGGCACTCCGCCGTGTGGCGTTCGCCCAGGTTTGTCTGGTCTGTCTCGACTTGTGAGAGAAGAATGATAATGCCATCACCTATTGCCCAAGCATGTACGTGCAATGCATTCGCCCTCTACCGTGTAGTGCAGTATACATAAGGGTGCTCACCCGCAACAACCATCATGCACTCGCGCCACTGCACAAGAAAGTATTCGAGACCGCTGTGTGCGCAGAGCCATCATCATCACCATCATCATCATCATCGAGGGCCTGCAATCGCAGCAATCGCAGATGCGGTCGTCGATAATCGCTGATGTGGCTGCGATGCTGCGCATATGACCCGATGGTTACACGGCAGAAAGGTTCAAGGCCTGGGCCCTCGACGCCATCGGTCTGGTTCACTCGACCCTCCCGCCGTCGTACCAACCGCTTGTGTGCGCCTCTGCACTCTATTTTACTGTCTTCATCGTCGATCAGCACGCCCTTCCCTACCCTTCCCTGGCCAGGGTGTGAGCCAATGATGCCCTTGCATGGCTCGGTTGTCGATTCGAGGATATGTGTCTTATACACTCGCTTGTGCTGAGAATCTGCAGCCTGCCTCCCGCAGATCAAAATAGCGTGTAATCGTAGAGGTATTCTCACCAAAGCAGCGCGGATTTGTACCGATCTCTAACTACTGTCACATGGAATAATACCTTGGTGTAAATACAAAAGAGAGACAATCATCATTAGAGTACATATAGACTAATATCATCTATTCTTCGATCTAAAAGGCCTGAATTTTGGTAGAGAAAGCGAATATGAAGGGCTTATAGTGTCCACGCTTTTTTGATCACCGCGAGCCTGCTTGCGCTCTAAAGCCTAGAACGACGGGTGAGCTTCCATCTGATCTATCGATGCCTTCGAAACGTTATAGGCAGACCAACGGACTTCACCTCCGTCTATAATAGAAGACATTCCCGTCTCATCGATGATAAGATCTTCACCTTCTGACTGACATGTTGCGGCCCCGGTAGATTTTGCAGCCACGAAACCCAAGACGTCTCCGGGCGATGCTTCGATGCTTTGACACTACAAGCCCCATCTCTCCTCACACATGTCTAACAGAACTTACCAAAGACTGTTCGAAAAGTAAGCTGCTTCTAGTGCTGACTCTGTCCTCGGTATACATGTATCGCCCTATCCTTTCGATGCGATACATTCACTCGATCTGCCTCACTACTGCTCGAATACTGTCTGTAATAGCCTCTCCAGCAGACACACAAGTCTGACCATGCCTACGTCAGGTCAACCCAACCATCGCAGCAAAGCATCTGATTCTCGCTCAACGCGACGCAACGCATCGTCAGCATCGACCGGGCCAGCATCACAAGCGAAACAGAGATCTTGCGATGCGACATCCGCAAAGACCCATATGATGCCATATCACTACATCATCCGCCTACTTTCAAAACATCCCTCACTAAGAACTACGTCAGCGCCAGACATGGCAGGATAAGAAAACGCGACCTTGCACGATTTCACGCCGATGCTATCGACCGATGCGGCACGACCGAATCGAGAGATTGGCGAGACCAAACTTGATGATCGGCATCGGACCCTGAGAGACCATCGTCATGCAGCACTGAAAGTGTGGCTTGTACATGTATGTAAAAAGTCGGCGACGTCACACTCTTCCCTTTCGTCACAGAAAAACACTCCATGCGTCCGCAGTCAACTCCGGTCGTAAATTGACCTATAGGCTCTCGGGCCTCTCGAGAGCCTCAGCAGGGACCCTACGATACGAGGATCGACCGCGCACTGGACGGCAATACACGTACTTTTCGCATGGTAGGAATCCGTATGATATGATTCCTCGCCTAACGCGAGCAAGCATCATGCACATACTCCCCACCTCTCTCCTGTATCTGACGAAGATGACATATTCCACTACAGCACAGCACGTGTACCTGAGCGAGACCCTTCAAATGACGTATTCCTGCCCGACAGTCGGATGCCGGCAAGCGAATCTGGAGAACTTTCCCTCCAGGAAGAAGCAGTCTGACGCTTTGCGCGACGTCTGTGCATTCGCCCTGCCTTCAAAGCTGATAAGGAGTGCAGTGATCGAGCGAAATTCATGCGACGTCACTTTGTCTCCTTGGTCCTGATATTCGTCATGACTGTATCAAGTTGCGCATGCTGTGGCTCAGGAACACCTCGGAGGATTATCTCGTTGCAGTCGCCCGGCCGACTACATGTATTGATTGATTCCGGAGCCATCTCGGAGTCATGCAGCACGACCAGGACGACAAAGGCTGACGATCTCACCGCTGTTCTTCTCGCGAGCGAGCGTGCACTACATGTGAGTATCTTGAACTTGGTAGGAATGCTTTTGCCGTGACTGGTCATGCAGAAACGAGCGTTCTGCTCATACGGTGAGAAGGGAGGAATAATGAAGGAAACACGAACCGGTCCAGGCGCTGTCGAGGATGACACGGCAACATTGCACCGCTGTTGATGAGCCTAGTCTGTCTAATGAGAATGAGCAACAATTCTCACGTCCAGTTTGACGACCATAGACGACCAAAGAGTCCTAGCCACGTGAGCTGCCGCACTTTAGGGACATCCGGTTCGAGGTAATTGCGACTTGATTCACTTCGAGGCTCACAGCTCTCGCTAATCATCTGGATGGCGGGTTTGGAGAAATTGCTACTGGGCACAGCGAAGACGTCGAGGATGCTAGGTGCTATATTTCGTCAACATATCTAATTCCACATGCAATTCCTTTGCCAGTTGCAGACCGTTCACGCCATGTCTGCAACCACGCCGAGCGTACCAGACTTGCGCGTATCCCGTTCAGCGGTGTCAAGATCAGGTCTGGTGAGGTATATTCGGTACGGCATTTCTACTGTTGTGCGTATAGAGGAGGATCTGGTACATGAGGAAGAAAACCTCTGTTAGATATAGAAAACCGCACATGTAAATTTCATAGTAAAGCGATCTATCAAACCTATAAAAAACATCTTGTAAAACCCGGGGTATCGTTGTTTAGCAATTTCCAGAAACACCAACACTCTTCAAGCAAAAAAACGCCCATTTCCTTTCCCAACCAGAATAACCATGCGTCATGTCCGGTTCAAACGAAACGACCCATAAATCGTCACTGGACCACCCTACTCCCTCCCCTCCACAAACTCCACCGCCCTCCTCGCCCTCTCCATCCTCGCCACCGTCCCGCCCACCCTCCCCTTCAACTCCTCCAACTCCTCCAACCCCTTCTGGTACGTTCCCCTCACCTCGTCCAACCTCTCCACCTCGCCGACATCCAATTTCAGCTCTTCCGCCGCCCGCGCGTCGATCTCAGCCTGTGTTCTCATGCGCTCCGCCTCCTCCTCGCTCCGCCGGGTGAATTCGGCCTCGAATTTCTTCGCCGTAGCGGCGGGTGCGTCGCGGCGCAAGCTGGCTAGCTGCAGGGTTTGGTTTTCGATTTGCGCGGAGAGGGATTGCACGCGTTGGGCGAGTTTGGTGTCGAAGGGTTCGATCTCTGGAGAGATGGGATGTTAGCTGGAATTGTTCTATAGCGAGCGCCTGCAGTTTTCAGACGAGTTGTCCATCTCTTCACGAAATAAGAAAAAAAAAAAAAAAAGAGGAGAACGAGACATGACGAAAGAAAAACCAGAAAGAAGGAAGAAACTCACCCTCCCCCTCCCCCACCCTCTTCAACACCTCCTCCATCTCCCCCACGCCCATCCCATTGACACTGATCCCCTCCTTCGCACCCTCGAACGTCCTGCGAATGTACTCCTCAACCAGGACTTCCACGCGCCTTCGCAGAGCGTCTTCACCGCTCTCGGGAGCCGCGTCGGGAGGCAGGTGAGTGTCGATTTTGGCGCGGGCGGCGCGCGACACGTTCGCTACCAGGTAGGTCAGGTCGGCGGGCGCTTGCAGTTCGATTTTGCGGTGGGCGGAGGCGGTGGCGCGCGCGCCTTCGATATCGGACTCGAAGATTGAGGGGGCGGTTGTGGCCATTGTGTTTGTGTGGTGCGTGGTGGGAGTTTTCCTTTGGATTTGATGATGGGATTGATTTGAAGATGGTGTAAACAAAACACAGACCGAAGAGAGAAGCGTTGCGGCGGGCGAGAGTGTGGGGAAGTCCCCGCTCTTGCGTCTCGCATGTTTGCTTGTGCTCTGTGCTATACACACCGAGGCATGTTTATGTCTATATGTACATATGTATCTCATTATTGTCCAAGTAATGGTAACATTATGGCAACGATGTAGAGCGAAATAATGAGGTATAAGGATAACTTCGACTCGCTAATCATATTATACACCCCGGAAGTCTACATAAACCTACCAGAGATGCAACCCCCACTACAAAGCCAATGCCCAAACGCCTGACGTTCACCCATGTCCAGCACAAATACCCAACACCGAACACCAATGCAATGATCCTACCCAAATCCGTATGTGTGTGCGTTGAGCCTCGGAAGTCGCCAATGACATAACATACAAGCCGGCAATACGAAATGCCAAACCCCCCCAAGGAAAATCTATTGCGGAAACATAGCAGCGACCTCCTCATCCGTCAAAACAATATCCTCAACGGGGTCTTGCTTGCGCTCGAGATCTTGCGATTCGTACTCGGCGTAGGAGGGGAGGAAGAGTTCTGTTCGATTGAAAAAGATAGGTTAGAAGGTTGATCGAGAACGGCCGGGCGAAAGGCCATTGCCTGCAAGCTAGCTCGAACTCACCTTGATTCCAATCGAATCCTTGCGAGGACTTGACGCAGCTCACCTATATTGGAAGGATGACTGGTTAGCTGGTGAATAACAGAGATAACCCTGTTTGACCCTCCATCTCTTCTTATTCTCCAACCCTGTCCCTTCAAAGCCACCCAAAGAGGGACAGAAACCAGCAAATCGAACACCGCGACATCATCAAATAAAAGGTCACAACTTACCAATCTCGGCGCCCCTCCACATCCCAAATCAACAACCGTGTGCTCAGACTTGCTCAACGAGGTTCCTACAACAGTGACAAACAGAATTAATCAGCCTTGTGAACAACATCTCTCAAAGCTCCAAACCCCAAACCCAAAACGATCCCCTCCGAAACCTCAACAAAACGCATGCCAACATAGCCAGACACGGGCAGGTGGGCAGCACATACCAAGCAAACTCTCCCTCCTCGGCTGCCTCTCCCGCAGCAGTCCATTATCTTCCCTCTCTTTTCCCTTCCCCTTCCCTTTCGATGAGAGCGAGTAAGCGTCCGCACCACCGGCGAAAGACGGGAAGGAAGTTGAAGAAGAAGCGTAGCTCGAGCCGGGCGTGCTGGGCGAGTAGTGGGAGGATAGTGATGAGCGGTGATGATGGTGGTGGTGGTGCGTGGGTGGGTTGGTCGTCTTGTTATTATTGCGGGATGTGGGGATGGGGATTGAGGATGTCATTCTTTCTGAGTTGGGGAGGGAGGAGGGGAGGGAGGAGGGGGCGGTGAGGTTGTGGAGGTATGTATACTAGGTGGTTGTGATGGATGCTGAGCGTAGGATGTATATAGGTAGATAAGGTAGGTAGGTAAGTTAGAGATTGAAGTATAGAAGAGTGAAGTACAAGAGACGAAGGAAGACAACACAGCAGCAGTCAGAATAGAAACAAGGTCCAGCAGTCACAATGGCAGGCAGGCAGACCACGCCAGGCAATGATGCAGGTCAAGTCACGTTTTGGTCAGTCACGTTACCCTCTCCTCTTCGCATCGATGACTCGGGACCCGACAAGGTATCAGAGTTTCAAAGATAGGGTACCCTTGGACGGGTCAAACACGTGCAGTGCATGAGAAGGCAGCAGCCAGCCAGCAGTCAGCAGCGGTGGTGACACACCGCCGCCACCAAAGAGTAAGCACGGGAGGATCACCCCAAAGGCCAGTGGACCAAGAAGATCCCGGCTCACTTCCTGACGATACCGGAGGTAGTGATGATGAAACAACTACCAGCTGACGTGCGATAACAACACATGGGTACAGACCGAGGCTTCGAGCAAGTTACCCTATCAAGGTAAGGTAGGTACCAAGGTATCAAGGTTTCGATCTAATCTACTCCGCACAAACCCCGGGTTCTGCGGTTGGACAACACGCAAGCCGTGGGAGAAGAGAGTCAAGGGACTTTGGAGACTCTACTGGCTCGAAATTCATGGTACAGAAACCTGCACGAGCGGGACGGGCGAAGCGACCGAGACCTTGCATGTTCATGCGTGCATGTTGCGTGCATATCCGCTTCTGGGAAGTAGATAATTCTGAGTTTCGCCTCGCCTCGCCTCGCATTAACGAAGGATCGATTGGAAACGATACATGTAAACAACCACATCAAAACCCTCAAGACTAAGGTAAGGTATGGACCTTGCAGAACCGACCAAACAACCCGGATCTCTCTCGTGTCGAATATCGGGACACGATCGCACTGGAAACTTCGTAAGAAAACCATATTTCATTGAATCTTAATCGTACATGATGGATGATACCAAAACCAAACCGGCTCTTCGCCACCCCAAAGTAGCAAATTTCATGACCATATCCGTCCCCTCCAGATTAGGAATAAACAAAAGAAAAAAAAGGCTAGAATGAGGATGTACGGCATCCTCAATAACCGACCGGGAGGTCCCAGTGCAGTGCAGTGAAGATAAGGAAAAAAAAAAAAGGCAGCGCAGAACGCATTCAAAACAGAAAGCCATGCCGCCAAATATTGAACTCCCATCGTCCCTTCACCGGGTATCACAACGCAAGACGAAGTAAAGGAAACAAAGCAAAAAAGTCTCCCGCCGCCTTTCTTCTGTGTCTCTCCCACCGTCCGTGTTGCAGAGAAATTCAACGTGCCCGCCATAAGTCTAGTGTGCCAGCTTCTCGTGACTCTTTCCCGTCCAGCTCCCCTGTTGATCGTACAAATACATTAAACCAGATCGAGAACTTTGCCAGCTCCAGTTTTTCGAGTCGTTTGGTGTTTTGATTCCCATCTCATAGTCCTTTTCCCCTCTTCTTCGCATCTTCGAGATTCGTATCCATATTAAGTTTTGAAAACGATAAGATATGAGCGCCCCAGCAGCTCGCAAGCAACAGCAAAAAAACCAGTCCCGACTGGAAACCAACCCACCCTCAAAATCAGCCCAAACCGCCCGCGTCAGGCTCATCGAGGGATGGCGCTCCAGCAGGCCTGAAAAATCTTCACCAGCCCCTCTTCCTCGCAAAACGCTTATTGAGCAGCGCGAGCACCTTGGTGACGTTGAACTGCACGTACTCCAAATCCAGATCCTCCTGGCCCTCCTTCTGCATTTCGAGCAAGTCGTCGAGTTTCAGGTCCAGCTCCAGCAAGCCCCTGTTACGGCCCTTGTAGTGCAGGCTGATGACGAACGTGCCGGGGGAGGGCGAGGTGATGTTGAAGTAGATGTTCGCGCGGCGGTTCTCGGGCACGTTGGATTTCTGGATGACGCCCTGGCGCTCGAGGTCCTGGTGCGTGAATTTGTAGGGGCCCAGCACTTTCTGGTTCTGCCCGCTGCGCTTGGATGCGCTGCCCTCGCTTTGGCCGCGGACGTTTTGCAGGTAGCTCTTGTAGGTCTCCAGCTGGCTGTTGAGGTAGTTGTTGTGCTCTTGGATGGTTTTGAACACTTCTTCGAGTTTGCCCGTCTCGGTGAGGACCTTATCTTTGAGTGAGCCCAGATGCACGAGCTCCTGTTCGATTTCGTCGCGGAGCAAGGCAAACTGGTCTTCTTTCTCGATGATGCCAATCTCTTGCAGTTGGTTGAGGAGCTCTGCTGCACGGATACCTTTGCGTACCATGACAGAGTCGTTCTTGGTGGTTCCTGCTGCCTCGGCGATGCGGTCGAGACGCAACGGGCGGCGAGTGATTGGGGAGTTGGCTGGAAGAGTTCGGAGGATGGTGACGAATGTTGCTTTGGCCTCCATGAAATACACTTCCTCTTGTGTGATGTCCAGGGCGTTGGTGAGATCGTCAATTGGCGTCTCCCATTTGCTGTAAAGGGGTAATGTGATGGCGCGGTTTTCTCGACGAGGGAGTTGACCAGGTGCCGGGCCGAGCTCCGCGAGAAGTTGGCTAAGGTGATTGCTTTCACCTTTGACGAGCTCGCTAGCATGCTTCTCCAACAGTGCGTGGGTTGAGTAGATCTCATTGAGGTTGATGGAAAGCTCAAGGTCACGTTTTGAGAGCGCCACGTAATTGTCCATTTCCAGAGTCTCATAGAAGTCCTGTACTTCGCACAAGTCCATCATGAACTTATTGATGCGTTCCTTGTTCGCCTGAATGAAAGGCTGCAGCTTCACCATGTACGGCTCTTTGGCATAGCTGGGCTTGTTCGCCAAATTCTGGAGCATCTTTGCAACGTAGGTAAGTGTACGCTTTGGGTTCTCCGCTGGGATCTGCTCGATGAGCATGTACGACCGTGGAGTGACGATTGCTGGGTTGATGAATCGGAGGAAGAAGAAACCGCCGATGAGCGTGCAGACACTCTGCTCAGATGCGTCCGGGTATTTTCGTCGGGTCAGACTGCGGATCTGCTTGCAAATCCACCTGATTCCGTATGGTGTTTCCTCAAGTCCATCGATGATCGTGTCCAGGAAAGAGTTCGCAATCTCGACAAGCATGTCCAACCTCGGCGCAATGATCTTTTGTACACTATCGTTCTCCGCGGCCTCTTCGGCGGTCACTCCTCGCTGGAGGCCTGGAGGGAGAGGCTCGCCGCTCGCTTCAATCTTCGATACCATCGTCTCGTACACCTTCAGCGGGTTGATTTCGAGATCGAGATCCCTAATCTCGATCAAAGAGTTGATTCGGTTCGCAAGCACCGTCTTAAGGTAGCTCTGTCCGGGGCCTCGTCGGGTATAGGTTGTCATCATTCTCGACACTGGCGTGTTTGCTCTCAGGAGAGAGGAGTAATCGGAAGTGGTGTCGAACTGATATGTTAAAACAGACTGTGAAAGTTGAGATTAGCTTTGCACATGCAGAGAGGACTGGCAACTCGACTTACTTGGAACATGGTCAAGAGTAGGTGCTCTTCTCGGCTCTCGTATTGATTACCGTATAGCGTGAACATGACAGTCTGCAAAAGCGCATCGATCTCAGCCATGGTCACCAGTCGACAAAGGTGCGCGATGTGTCTAGGCTCTGTCTGCAGCAGGAAGAGCAGGTTGCCATATTTTTGTGTCTTCTCATCGTTTGGGAACGATCCTTCAGTTAGGTCGGCTGTATCGTCCAAATGGCTTGCGACCTCGTTTTGTTCCTCCAAAGCCATGCGGTTCTGCACGAGCAGTGCAATTCGCGAGTCCAGGTATCGTACATCCTTCTCTAATACGAAGTTCTTCTTTGACTGCGACGAGATGTGTGCTTTGAGATCGCGGAGGGCTTTCTGTGCGCGTGCGAGATCGTCTTCAATTTCCAGGTCGCGGTGGTTGGCGTTCATGGAAAGGTATAGAGCTGTGACGGAGTAGCGCTTCGACGCGCGCATCGAGCGTGAGCCATCGTGGGAGCTCATGGTGTTCTGTCTGGTGACAGTGGGATGGAAGGAGGAGCCACCAGAGGAGTTGGAGGCCCGCGACGCCATAGATACGGCCATGCTGGGAGGGGCACGGACGGGTGGGTTAAAAACAGCGACGTGTCGGAGTTACGGGCTTCCACGACCGCCAGCAGGATGGAGGTGTAGCAGGTATGTTGCGGCGTAGACGTCGCAGGAGAGCAAGACTACGGCAACGCTAAACTTGTGCGCCGCCCTCGCCCGCGCGGATGGGCACAGGAGGAGAGAGCGATTGCCGGGACGTGCCCCAGGCGCGTGGCACAAAGAACGGAGAGCAGCGCGCGGTCCGTAACAGCGGATTGTGAATCCTGCACGTCAGATGGAGTCGCTTTGTCTGCGGGCGCCGCGCGCGTGGACGCGGTTGATTGCGGGCGTTTCAGAGTGTTGTGGGCGGGCGAATCGAGGCAACCAGGGACAGGCACGGGCACGGCTGCAGGGCTGGTATGCGAGCGAGCGCGGGCCGTATGTTGTCGAGTGGGCGAGAGGGTGCGGTCGTGGGATGAGGTGATGATGAGGGATGTGGTGGCGGCGGTGGGAATGGTGATTGTCGGATTGCAGAGGATGGATGAGATTATTGCCCAGGCGGACGGGGCAGATAAAGGGTGTGGTAGGGCAAGAGGGGAACAGATGATTGATGATTGACGGCGACTGGGGTTTGGAGTGTGGGCACAGAAGGGTGCACTGGCGTGTCGTCGGTGCTGCAGCAGGAAGCCCTAGCTGCGTCGCTTGCGCAGGGTCAAATGAGCGGCGATTGGCCTGGAGGAGTGATGCCTGGGGTGTTGTGTGCCAGGGAGTGTCGAGTGTCGGAGGTGTTTTTTTATTCGGATAAAGTGAGGAGTAGAGGGAAGACAGAGGATGACAGTTTGAAGGGAGATGCCGGTGGTGGTGGTGGTGGAGAAGAGGAGGAGGAGCAGATAGTGGCGGAGGAGGGGAGTGGCGCGCAAGGACGAACGAAGAAAGGAAGCAGTGTAGTAGTATAGCAGTAGTGCGGACGAAAGAGGACGACGACAACGATAGGCGCGAGCAGATTAGGGTGGGTTGGGTGGGATGGGATGAATGGATGGATGGAGGAGGCTAAGGCCGGCGAGCAGCGCGGAGACAGAGAGACACACACGGGCTCTGACAGAGGATGGATTATTGGCAGTATCGATTTGGATTGGAGGGAGGGGAGTGATGGTTGGTCGCAGAGGTGCATCTTGATGCTAGTCGCCTAGTGCCGGACGATGATCCCCTGAGCCATCAAACTCTCCTCCCGTACAGATGATGCTTGCTGAGTGGTATCTCCATCATGCCTCTGCTATCGCCAGTCTCACTCTCCGGCGCCCAGGGCTGGAGTTGTAGTGGTCCTTCGTTATATCAACTCTCGCCCACGCCCTGGGCCTGGCCGACCGTTGCCATTGAATCGACCGCCCAGATGGCGTCGTCGTCGTCGTCGTCGTCTGGCTGTCGCCATCGTCGTTGATTACCTCCTAGGTATCCTCCAGAGGGCGTGCGTGCCCCCCTTCCATCGTCCATGGCCAAACTCCGCCGCTACTCGCTAGCCAGGTACGCGCTGCCCGTGCTCGCCAACGGTTTCATGAGACATATCGTCATCAGGACGGCGGAGGCGAGTATGAAAAAATAAGAAGAGGTAGCCTCGCTAGGCGCATGCCGTATGCATTGACGTCTCTTCGGCCGCCGGCAGCACAAGCGCTCTCGCGAGATCTTCCAGGCACTGGAGTTTAGAGGTATTATTTACTTTCAGATACGGCGCCAGGGCGCCCACCTTGGCTCGGAGTAGGCGCGTGCAGTCCAGGGCACTGCTCTATCGAGTCTATTCATGCATCATGATCATACTCCCAGAAACAATCCTAACCCCGACTTTCTCCTCATCTTCCAAGACGCAATATTAATATATGAATGGCACCATCCCATGACCTTCCCCTCAACCCAATCCTGGCATTGCCCCGCCTGATTCGGCAACCTCGCCTTTTAGCATTTCTTGATCTGATCCGGATCTGGCGCAAGCCATCTCCTGAGCATTGCCATTATTGAATAACACCACCATACACCGTTATTGTCTTAGTACGTGTTCGTCCGCCCGATCTCAAGCCGTCGCCATCATCAGGTTCCAACCAACCACCCACCCACCGACCGTGCTCGTGCGGCATCGCGCAGAAAAGAAACAGACCCTGTCCGACGCAAGCAAGCCATGCCACCTGAAACAGGCACAAGGCAGATCGCAATCCCAACTCGTCCTTCCCCTCGCTGACGTTGTTAACAAAGCCACCTTGACAAGAGATCAAGCGAGCGAGAACGAGCGCGAACGAGCATTCGATGTCGCCAAAACTACTTGGACCCTCTTCCCAGACAAAATGCCCCAAAGCCCTGCGAACTGAACCAAGGTACCCCTGAACACCCGACCCTTCATCCTTCAGCAGGCCACTCCACGAGCTTACTTTCCAACTTTAGCCATCTTGCATCCCATCCTCTCATATATTTGCAGCACATATACCATCCACCCCAATTCCCAAGTCCCTTTTTCCAGCGCCGCGCCCGGCACTCTAGAACCCTTGGTATGTCTCTCAACTTCTGAACTTCCTGCGCGCGCCTGCCGCCGAACACCTGTTCGGCGTCCCGCAAGCCTACCATACTTGCGGCAGGACAGGACAGGCAAGTAGGCGCTCATATGCCCGCGGCGTCCTGCCGCCAATGCCGCCCGCCAACGAAAACCCTGGCTGTCGATCAGGTTCGCTTCTTTGCTGCGAGAATAGTAACGATGGTCGTTGCGTGCTCGTGCGGGATGGGCGGCGTCGAGCTTCTTGTTGTTTTTGTAGATATGCCTGTTCTTTTTCTTGGTTGTTGCGAGGCATGTTGCCTTTCGTCAGTGACGATGTGATCAGATTTGCTAGTTTTGATTTTTGTTCAATTCCCTCATAATTCTTCATCAATGCCCTATCGATGCCTTGCCTGATATGCCCGATGGCATCCGTCTCTGTGCTCCTCACATCCCAGTCCTGCGACTTCTCCGCCGCGCTTTGTGTCACGAATGGGAACGCTGCTGGAACGCTTCTGGTATCGAATCATTTTGCGGGAGTTACAGCTCCCTTTGTACGTCTTTTCTTATCGGGAATTTCTTGAAGCTTTGGTATTTGTGTTGTCGGTGGTCTGTAAGTTTGATAGCTGTGCCTTCGATCGAGATCTTGCCTCGCGGAGGGCCTCAAGGGAAGGATGTTGCTGGAGGAAAACCTAAAATGCATGTAGTTGGCTCCAGGATCTTGTGATGCCATTTGTGCCGAGAAGCTGATGCTTCCCTCTTAACGGGATGGGTTTCGTCCGTTCATCAGGCGCGGTGGCGACATGATAATCTATATTCAACCATCGTATGTGTCTATGTTCTCACCATCAGCACCTTCCAACAGATGAGATTGTTGATGAAGATACTAAGAACAGCATCCTTGGTTTGTGTATGCTGACGAGGCCGCTAATGTGCTAATCGCATTGAAACCTTGTCATCATGCTTTCATGAGATGTCGTAGCATTCCTAAGAGACGAAATGAGATCGCATGGAAACAAGGTAGCTCAATTACAGTGCCCTCTACTTGTTTGGATAGACATCGCGGTTACCTATGTTGTGTCCTATCAGTTCGGCATCTGCGCCTGAGCGACAATAACGCTGGGGATAATCGTATCCATCTGTTCCAATACCCTTCATTACAACTTTGCCATCAAGTGTCCCAGATCGCGATATTGCACAGCATCAATGAGAACAATAATCTGCCAATTGATCTGTTGTATGGCCACGAATGGTTGTCGGCTGACTGTTTCATCATCAACATTATGGTAGTCAAGCGCTCGTCGCAGGCTTAGCATTGCTTAGACCGATAGGTATACGGTATGCGTGAAGAACGATTGCTGCGGCTATTGAAGCTAGCGATGGGCTGAGCATCCAAATACCTGGGTACCGACCAATTGCAAGAGGAATGCGGGTTTGACACGATTGTTTGCTGCCTTCCAGTGTGGCTGTGCCAGAATGTCAGCTCATTTCAGCTCCACCAGATTGACATTCGAGCTTCAAGCGCATCGATATATACCTGTGTGACCTGCTGGACTCGTTCACACATCAACACTCTCAGAAGGTGGTAACGACATTCAATCACAGCAATCATGACCAGATATCAACCGCAAGGTCCCTCGTCAGGAGGCGACTACGGCTACAACCAAGGCTCAAACTAGGACTACTATCAGCAACAGCCTCCATACAACGATCAGCAACAACACTACGGCCAGTACGGATCGCCAGGACCTCAAGGCTACAATCAACCACCACAGCAAAGCTACCAACGACCTCCATACGGCGACCAAGAACATCCTCAATCGTACCACGGACCCAACGACCAGCCATACCAGCAATACCCCCAAGACCAACCGCCACAGCACTACAGCGGCGGATACGGCAGCCAAAACTTCCCAGAACACCAACCGCCACGCTACGGCGGCGCCTACGACGACCAGCAGCAATACCCAGCCCAGCCGAGCTATGGACCGTCAAGTGGCCCCCAGGGCGCCTACGGCGAACCCTACCGCCAGGACCCCCATCTAGCACCTCCACAAGGCCACCACAACCAACCCTACTCCCAACCCTACGACCCAAACCCCTACAACGCCCCACCCCCCACCACCGAAGACCGCGGCCTCATGGGCGCCCTAGCCGGCGGCGCGGCAGGCGGCTTCGCCGGCCACCAAGTGCACCACGGCATCCTGGGGACCGTGGGCGGGGCGATCGCCGGCAGCATGCTGGAGGATAAGTTGAAGAAAGAGAAAAAGCACCATGGCTCGGGCCATAAGAAGGAGAAGAAGGAGAAGAGACATAAGAAGGAGAAGAAGTATCGTGATTACGACCATCATAAGAAATCAAGGCGGGGGAGTCGCTCGTCGAAGTCTTCGAGTTCTTCGTCGGGGAGTGATTCTGGTGAGTTTTAACGAGTATGGATGGGAGTTGGAGTAAGGGCTAACATGATGGCAGATTAGGTTAAGATGGATGCGTGCTGGTCGCCGAGGGCTGTAATGTGCAAAGTCGGTATTGCGAGAGCAGATTTGGTTTGCAATGCGTGCTTGATCAATAACGAATGGGACGATGTTCTGGACTAGAGATGATGGTTTCGATCGAGTGCTAGGGCTGTCAGATTGGTTGATGAAGAATCGCGCGAGGCTTGATGAGCGGATTGAGAATGTTGAGGGTCGACTTGTGATGATTTGATGAGTTCGAGGCTGTTTGATATTTTGATCAATGTTCCTTTTTGTGTTCAATCACAGTCTTTTGAATGTATCCTCTCCTGTGATTGCAAGTCAAAGCCACTTTTCCGTGGCCGCTAAACAGCTATAACGTGTACAAATTTCCCCCATAATACTACACTTGCGCCAAAAGAGCATTTTTGCTCGACTAACGCGCTCTCCTGCGCCTCTGGTATTCTGGTGCCTCCTTCAGGATTTCGGGGTGTTTGTAGACAGCAGGGATCAAGCCGATTCCAATCGCTCTCCTCACGGCTTTGGCCATCTTGCGCTGGTTCTTATGCCTCAAGCCCGAGTGAGTCCTGTGGCTGATCTTGCCCATGTCCGTCACGTACTCGGACATCACGGAGAAATTCTGCGTTGCGACAAAAGGCCGGGGTTAGCATTTCCTCTGCTCGCCATACATGGCGCAAGAGAAGGCTCAAATTTGCAGTTTCTCTCTCGCAGAACGTACCTTGTAATGGTCCATGGGTTTGATGTTCAGCTGGTCCACGATATCCCACCGTGTCCGGTCCTTGGCCTTCAACTTCTTCCACTTCGCCTGCTCGACTCCGCCAATGTCGCGGGGAGCGTATACATCGCCCTGGAGCCAGCGGCGCGTTTGTTGGCTCTCGAGACCTCTGCGCTCGGTGCTGCGCGCCAGTGCGGCCGCTTCCTCCTCCTGTCTCGTGCGGCTCTTGGAGTTCTCCATGTTGCGGACGGCGGTTCGGGCGAATGCGAAGGCGTCTCTACCGGCCATCGGTGCCGCATCGGTGGTGACATTGGGTCCGGGCTGCTCGCGCTGGAGAGTCGCTGTGGGTGTGGCGGCACGGGAGGTCTGGAGGGTTTCTACAAGGCGTGTCAACATGGTTGCCGTCGACGAGATGAGTATGCATGCTTTCACTTACCAGCGATCGCGCCAGTTGCGGACTGCTGCTGCCTCGGTTTGGCAGGGGAGGTGAAAGTGCGGCGGCATTGACGGCATATGCTCGCCGGCCGCAGCGATAATCTGGTCATTGCCCGTTCTAAAGACATGGTGATGTGGTTTACATGTGTGATCGAGCTGCTCGCTACAATCTTCCAGTCCAGTCTCCCATCTCGAGATCGGGGATAGCTCGGACTCCCGCTTCCGCTGGCCGCAGGCCGACTGGACTTCACGACGACTGACCACTGAGACTTGGTGTTTCATCGTCAATTGGAAGCTATATTGTGATTTGTTTGTTCACTGTACATTATTTGTTCGTTTTCTCGCTTTCACCCCTAATTCCGCCCTGTATATGGCCCTAATTACTACATAACAACCTCCAAGACACCGCGCTGTTCCACAATGCCTTCCCACCTCACGCGCCAGGTCTTTCGACGTATTATCGCAAACGAACCGATTGTCTCCTGCGGATGCCTTCGACGACAGAGCTACAGCTCCATAGCGCCCTCTCACAATGGAAGAAGAGTCTACCTCGCGCGGAACAGCGCATTGCCAGCAGCTCGCAGATATCAGCAGAGACGAACGTTCTTCGGGCTGGGCGGCATGTTCAGACCCAAGGCGCCGAGAGATGCAAAAGAAGCAAACTACGACCCCGGAATCGAGAAAATGATGGAGTACGCAAAGATGGAGCGATTGCAAGCAAGACTCCCGCCGGTTGAAGACGTTGCCCGCGCGCTCAAGATGTATAGTAGAGCTAAGGTTATGGCGCATTCACCACCCATAGCGGACACGCACGCTCAGCTCGTGATTCAGAGCATACAGTACTGTCTGAGAATGCAGAAGGAGGCGGTCGCCAATGGTACTAGCACGGACCGGGGGCTCGCAGACAGGGATCTGCGCAGATTTGCGACATGCCTGAGGGAAATGCAACAGCCTTTTAGCCAGGCACATTTGGACCTCGCTCGGCTGATATACGACGAGTTATCTGGCCCACAAGTTCACCCTAAAGACGCCAGAAAGGCATTTAATGCATTGATTTCGTCTTTGACATGGAGCGGGAAGACGCAAGAAGCCAAGCAGCGACTGCTGCAGGAGCAAGAAGTTCGGTCACCTGAGCCCGGTCTCGAAGAAGACGACTTGCCCGCCGGAGAGGAAAAAGCAGAAAGTCAGCATGGGGTCAGCGAAGCCCAGAAGATTTGGGGTCTGATTATTTCTGGATTCTCGAGAGAAAACAATGAAAAGGAAATCCTCGACACAATCGCGGCCATGAGAGAAAAGGGTGTCGAACTTGAGTTTCGAGCTACGCGCACGGTACTCGGTTTCTACGTGAAAAAGCGAGACGGCAAGGCTGTAAGGCAATGGTGGGGGGAATGCAAGCGCTTGGTTGGCAATGGAGACAAACTCGGCGCTACTGCATACCCTGTCTATGCAAAGACTGTTCACGAGCTGCTTACCTGGTGCCTGGCTTCTAACGACATGGAACTAGGTCATGGAATAGTGAAAGATCTCATGTCATCGAACCCCCGGAAACTCGGCTGGGATTCTGTTCTGGTTTGGGGCGCAGGGACCAAGAAAAGCGTCGACGAAGTTGGTCGTATGCTTGACGTGATGGAGAAGTCTAATGAATCGTTACACCCAAGGGAATGGCGCGTGCCGGACTCGACAACGATCAACGCTCTTGTTCGATATGCGATCTCCCAAAACGATCCTTACATGGCTGAACGGTTTATTTCCCTAGGCCGGGATCGTGGCATTCAGCCTGACGCAGAAACGTATGTCCTGCAGATGGACTACCGGCTCAGCGTGAACGACGTCGACGGTGCACTTATTGCTTATAAACATCTGCAAGGTCAAGATCTGTCCACAAACTCGGATGTTCCAGCAGTTAACAGGCTTGTTGTCGCGCTTTGCACCTCACAGCGTCACGACTTCGAGACAATTATGAGTGTCGTGGCCGACTTGTCAGACAGAGAGGCAGACTTCGAGCCTTTGACCGTCTCGACTTTGAGCGTGCTGCACCTCAACCGCGACGAAATTCACGACGTAATCGACCTTCTCAACACCCACTCCTTCGGCTTCTCGTCTGCAGAGCGAGCCAGCATCCGCCGAAATCTCATCGACTACTGCCTGGATTCGAAGACGAGCACCACCCGAGCATGGGATGCCTACACGATTCTCCGCACCATCTTCGACGAGATGCCACGCGAGCAGCGCACCGAGCTCATGCTCAATTTCTTCGCCCACGAGCGATCCGACATGGCCGTGAACGTCTTCAACCACATGCGCCACCACACGCGCGCAGACACCATCCCAGACATCGAAACGTACGTCTCCGCCTTCCTGGGCTGCGCCAGACTGGGCGACCTGGAAAGCCTCGAAGTCGTGCACAACCAGCTCAAGCTGGACTACAACGTCAGCCAGACGACGTACTGCCGCAACGCGCTCATCATCGCCTATACGCTCTGCGACGAGCCCCGCTCCGCCCTGGAATTCTGGGACGACATCGTCGCCTCGCGCGAGGGACCCACTTACAACAGCATCCACATCGCGCTGCGCGCGTGCGAGAAATCCCCCTTCGGCGACCTCAAAGCCAAGGGCATCTGGGCCCGTCTGCGCAGGAACAAGGTCGAGCTCGACCAGTCCATGTGGGCGTCGTACGTCGCCGCTCTGGCTGGTAATGGCGATAACGATTTGGCCATTTCCACTCTTGAAGACGCCGAGCAGGAGCGCGAGCTCGATGTCGACGCGTACCTCCTTGGCAGCTTGTTCAATGCTTGCCCTGGTCAGACGAAGCAAGCGGACGTAGAGTCGTGGGCTGAGGAGAGGTATCCGGAGGTCTGGAGTATTGTGAAGGAGAAGATTGGTTGGGAGACGGACGAGAGTGGGATGCGGTTGGTTAAAATTGATAGGACGGTTACCCCTTAGACATTTGCTCTAGTGCTTCTTGATGAGTAACATAATGAACCATATGCAGGAAAATTGCCTTTCGAGCTCAAGATTCAGGCGATGAAAAGCAATTCTATCAACGATGTGCAAAGCAATTACTGGCTTGCCAGGCCACCTTGCCAAAAGGCCGATCGCGAAGCAGCGTGGTGCGAGCTGAACTTATCGTTGGCATCGAAGTATGCCAGCGATCTCTGCAAGACCGTAGTTGAAGAGTCGCCAGTTGCCTTTTTTTCGTCCAGTCGCAACCAAAATGCGTTCCGCAGCTGTGGGATACACAGGGCTCGATATCTGTCCCAAACGCCGGCCTTCAACTTGCCGGATGGCGGGAGGGTGTGATTGAATGTTTATCATGAACACGCGAGCAGACTACCGGTGGTTTGTACGCAAATAGGTCAAATCACAGCATGCGAACGTGTGGCACCGGTTCGCCCTGGCTCGCTCGGTTAATTGCAGACTGCAGTTTGCGTGACCTAGGGACTAGACCCAAAGGACTGGTCATACTAGAAATCAAAGAGCACGAAGACATCGATTCACATATATCTATGATATTTACCTGATTCCTGAGATGAAGTGTGGCTGTGCTGTGAGACGTTATGTTGTCTCGTGCTGCCTGCCCAGTACTATGTACGTACCTGGCGTACCAAAATTTTCCGCAGACGGAGACCAAGCCACATGCATTCTTTGCCACTCGCCATCTTCCGCACATGCTGTCAAATGCTGCGGTAGCAAAAGGCATGTGGCTGTGCCTGCGCTAACCATAGAGACGAGGCTTGGTCAAGAATCAACGGCGAAGCCGGCGAGCACTAGATTTCTTAGAGCACAGCATGCTGTCTTAAGGGACCTCTCATGTAGTGATTCAAGTGTCTGCGTGGACTGAATGGTAGAGCTCGTTCTGTGAAACGCATACGTGAAGTGGGATTTTGACAGCGGTTCGCGCTCCGAAAGATGCAATTGTGGACAGTCGCCCAACTGGTGCTTCCACACACCCACGCTCCCGCTGTTGCACTTTGCTGCTGCCACACAAAGATGGGCGCCCTCGCACACATGCGATTGTCTTGCCAGTCGCACGCACATCGATATGCCCAGACTGACGCGGCGAGACCCAGGAGAACGGCGTATCTCAAGCTCGCACGAAGACCATTCGATAGTCTGCGTTGTCTGCCGTTGCTGTAGTTGCTGCCTGAGCCTGCAGCATTCTCCAAGACGATAAATAGTTCTTCAACCGCCATCGTCTTGCCGATTTCGATTGCCCTGAACGCAAAGCATCCAAGATAGCCAAAGCAATGGACCTCGACGCCCTCCTCCAAATCGTGTTCGGCACCGCAGCCACCGTACTAGCAGCCATAGCGCTGTACGTGGCAGTCACGACAGCGAAAAACGGTAAGTTGACCCGAGTCTCTTGCTTATTGTCGAGTTACTCATGCGAGTCACCGCAGCTTCGAGACCATACCTTCCGATCCACGAACCGCTCTTAGCCTCAACGAGACCTAGCGGCGACCTCCTTCGCCGCACGTCGAGTGTTGTCGTGAGGGAGACTTTCTGGCCCAAGGCTTCACGCATGTCGAGTGAGAAGATACCAGGTGAGAAGAAGCCGTCACCTAGGCCCGCTTCCGACTCTCGAAGACCGACTCTGCAAAGTCACAGAGACGGGTCAGACGATTCGGATGGCTCATCCGACACGGCCGCCTCCTCAGTGAGGTCTCAAGATGTGTCTCGGGGCAGTGAGACTCGCCTGGAGCAATTCGAGGATGTATGACATCCAAAGACGAGTAATTGTTTCAGTGGAAACCACCGCATCAACATCGGCAGCTTCTCTTCAGAATCGGTCTCATTCACCAGAATCACAAGCCCCAACCTCTTGCGAATTCGCTATCGAATCCACCCAGTCAGACCTCGCTCTCATATTACCCGCCTCCTCAGCCTGCGACACCGAACTCGGAACATCGCCCAACGGCACATCGCCAGTACTAGAGCTGGGCGACGAACCGCTCGACACGCTCTGCGAAGGCGATTTTGATGACCCTTGCAAGGAGGATTCGGTGCTGCTAGCTCCGACTTGGCCTGTAGGAGGGCTTGGACTCCGCGGGCCCGAGTGCCAGATACCTTCCTGGCGCGGATTCTGCCGAAGAAGAGCAAAAGCTTCTTGGCGGATAGTTGGGTTGCGGCAGCGCGAAATGGCCATCCAGAGGGGATCGGTGACCCAGAGCGAGCAGGAGAAGTAGGGCGAGCCTGCACTTCCCGGCGTCAGAGTTGGTAAGGGTGGACAGGAAAATTCGGCGAGGACTTCACGCGAGAGGCTGACGATGGCGCGGAACTCGTCCTCGAAGCGGTCGAATGCGGCAGGCCCTGCGCGCAGGTCGGCTGAGGCCAGCATGGTTCCGACAATTTGGTTCGCTTTGAGCACCATGGCGCGCTTTCGGTCGATGTTGGTGAGAGAGCTGTGGTTCTGTGCAAGGAACGTGGAGAAAGCGGCCTCCCATTGCGCATACCAGGGGCCGTATCGCAAGGCCTTCTTTGCATGTATTATGGCGTAATGATCAGCCGGTGCGTCGGGGTGAGCGCGCTGCGTATACCGCATATTGCTATTCATGGCGCTATGTAAGGTCGTATGGGCATGGTCGAGGTTATAGATATGGTCGATCGCTGGCAAAGGAGGGACAGTGCTTGTCTTGTCGGTAACAGGGCGCGCGTCCTTACCCACGAGAGCAGTAGCTTGTACTTCTAGGCGCTCGACCAAAGTGCGAACCAGTTCAATGTCCTCTTCTTTTGTTCTAGGGCCCTCGGGTGTTGACTCCTTGTAATGAGCTTCCATAAGAGCCTTGCCTTGAAGGGCGTGCTTGACGGCGCTGTCACAATGACCCTGTATGGATTCGAAGCAGGTGAACAGCACGCATGCAATCAGCGCCAATTTCGACACAGGCAAGCCGCCATTTTTTCTTGATCCATCAATTGTCGGGTGTTGCTGTGTCGATCCTGTCAAATAGCCAATGGACCGGTTACACTGGGTCAAAGCAAACTCAACAGCCTGGGCCTTTCTCCTTTCGTCCAGAAAAGCACCTTGGAGGATCGATTCGTGTAAAGCGCCTATCGCAGAGACAGCATGCAAGATTACCGGCTCCGTGTAAGAATATTGGATGCATTTAGACCAGAAACCAGATTCGAAGAAGCCTGCCAGCTGCGGTGCACTATAAGTCGCAAAGAAAATGAGAGAGTGCCTTTCTCGCCAGTTGCGTCGCCATTTGGTATCGAGCCTGAGTGTGCTGAGAGCGGTGGATTTAGGCGATATCATGTCTTCTCCGGTGCCGTTGAGAAGGCCTCCCTCTTCGCCGTTTGCGCCCCATTCCGTCGACGCTGCGAGCTTGCAGCTTCGGTTATTGGGATTGCAAGGTATGCCTAAGATCAGGCACGGTATACATCCTGTCCGCATGACATTCTCCATCGCTTTGCCATCTTCACTACGCTTCCTTTTTGTTTGCGCTCCGTTGAGAGGTTCCAGCTTCGCAACGGCACTCTTCTCTACAGCTGCCGCATCCGTGGTATCGAGCATATCCAGATTGGCCTTCTCTTCGGCCCAAGCTTCTTGAGCCATGATTCCCACGTCCCGGCGGATGCGCGTGGTTTTATGTCACCAGTCCACCGTCAGTCCGGCTGGATTATCACTGTCGTCCTCGGGCTGGGATTGTGCGTATTTATCCATGCGCGCGACTCTGTCCGTCGTATTGTCGGTGCGGTCTAACAAATGTCGAGGCTTCAATGCTTCTACTGGTAATCAACAACGCTTTGAGGATGAAGCACTGAGGTGCGTAAGCGAGAAACAGATCGGCAATAATACATGGGCGGTTGAGCGGGCCACCTCTCGAAGACGTGGGAGAGCAGAAGCAGAAACGAGAGCAGAGGAGCAAGAATAGAAGTGAGAGCTAAGAGGCCCAGGCCATTGATGACAAGACGAGCAGATGGCGGCTCGGTGGATGCGCGCGTCAATGCAAGCAAGCATAGGCCAGATGTCACCCAACGGTTCCCACGACAGAAGGAAAGTTACATGTATTCAGTAGTGCGAAAGCGGCGGGCATGCAGCATGTTAGTGCCGAAAGGTCATCCACTTCTCGCATGCTTAGCGGCTGCGATCGACAGCCACATGGCCTCGAAGGATTTCTTCGGCTGTATTATTAAGGAATGTCCCGGATCACTTCCGCCATCCTCACCACCAAGCCACTCCCTCCATCCCGGCAATAAGCGAGTATTCAGTATTACTGTTTTCTGGTAGGCTCGCTAGGGAACGGGTGCCGGATCTGCTGCATGCATGCATGAAAGACACGTCAGGCTGGCTTGGACTGTTTGTTCTATTGTGTCTGACTCTCTGCGACGCAGGTGTGGTCTGAGTGGTATCATATAGAGTACTGAGGAGTATCGACTAGGTATGCACGAACGTGGCCCATCTTGCCGCGGATTACCCACGGGATTAATGTGAGGGCAAGATACCAGAGTGGCAACCATTGAATCCTACTCCATACTAGGCGAAATGCTCACTACAGCTCGCAACGTCTGGATCAATCGTCTCGCAGAGGAGATTTGCGTCTCCGGCCAGACGACTGGTTTGAGAACAGAGACGCCAGTCGCAGGATGAGCCAACAAATCACACCGACACAAGCAGTATCAAAGTGCCAAAGGCGCAAACAACATCCACCATGACCAAGTTGGCCACAGGTTAGGAGAGGTTCTACCTTGCCTTGATCTTTCTTCCCGCTCCTGAGGCACCTCAACGCTCATTACTTGACATCGATCGAGGCAGGCAAGATCGTTGCGTACCGTGGCAACTAAATTTCTCAACTTTGTGTCACGTTGATGCTCGAAGGTGTGAAGGTGCGGTGAATGCGGTAAGACCAGAGAAGTGTCCTTCGCCAGTATTCTACTAAA